>JAODAL010014791.1:0-86205 GCA_025379985.1 Phyllomedusa bahiana | reverse complement strand
AATTTCCCAGCTAGACAACAGGCCTTTTTTGTAAAAAATTTGGTTTTCTAACAGACTTTTTGTTCTTCACAAATTGCCCAAAAAGGGCCCTAAAGGGGTGAGGGGTCCCTGTCAAAAAAAGGGAATTTGGTACCCAACACTTTAAGGGACACATATTGGCCAAAACAAACTTGTTTTGCAAAGACCCTTTAAAACATACCCTAGCAATCCCTGTATTGAGACAACCCATTTAATAAAATGAAAAAAAAGAAAAACAAAGACATGGTGGGTTTTCCATCCAAATTTTAAAAAATGTGTTTTCTAGAATTTTTTTACTAAAAAAACTTGCATGTAAAAAAATACCCCTGGAAAAAAAATTTCCCTCTGAAATTGAAACAAGGGGGGTACAGGAAGATTGGGCCCCGGGATGTAGGTTACAGAGGACATGGAGTATGGAGCAGGACGAAAAACAAAGAACAGAGAAAAATTTCCTCCAGCAGTTGGAAAAAATAAAAAAAAAGAATGCCATAAAAAAGGGCCCCTGGGTGGAACAGGAGCTTTAAACCCCCCTTTTTCCAAGTGAAGCTCAATTGGTCCGAAATCATACAAAAGGGGAAAAGCCCCCTCCCACAGGTCTTGACTTTTTTTGGCTGGGGGGTTTTCCTCAACCCCGCTTCCCCCAACCCCGCTTCAGCACGACTTTTTTCCCGTTCCCTGCGTCGTAAGAGCTTTTTTACCGTGTTAAAAAGATGACGGCGCAACCCTTTTTGGCTCTCCCCCCCCACCCCCCTGTAAGTCGGGCCCCTTGGCAGCTGGATCTCCGTGTTAACAGATGGGCTGCCCCGGCAGCACGGGGCCCCTCTAAACCTTTTGGGGCCAATCAGGAGAGCTTTCAAATTTATCCCAAAAAATCAGATTTTGAAAAAAGGGGATTTTGTGAGGTTAAATAGGGTTTTTTAAAAGGGCTCCAGGGCTGGACACAATTTGCCCCCAAATTTGAGGCTTTAAAATTTTTTGGGGCTGGAGTTACTATTTGGGTCGCAAAAATTTGATCTCCAGGGGAGTCTGCCCCTAACACTAAAAAGGATTTGGAGGAAAAATGAAACCATTGAATTGTTTTTGGGCTAAACACTTCAGAAGCCAGGGGGGCCCCAAATGTCTTTAAAAAAAGAAAGTGTTTTGGGGATAAATTTAAGGACATTTTTATTTTTTTATGGGTGTGGGGGAACGAATTAACAAAAGTACAGGGTGTAAAAAAATCCCTTTAAAAACGGGCAGGGAGGGGAAAAAGTTGTATGTTATCAAAACTTAAAAAAAAAGCAAAATGAAAATAATGTAAAAACTATAAAAAAAACCCTAAAAAAATTTTCGGGAAACAAATGTCAGTTACCAAAAAATTTTACTAATGACAGTAAATTGTACAAAATAGAAATAGTCCCCACTTTGTGATTGGGGGAAAAAAAAACAGGTTTTAGGGGTAAAGCGTGGAAAGGACAGGTATACCCAATGTCCAGTGAAACTAAAATGGGGGTTCAAAAAACCCCTTTTTTTCCGGCCCCATTTTTAATCTGGGGGCAGACAGGTTTGATGGTCATACGTGGCCAAAACGGGCCCCATATCAATGTCCAGTTCAACTAAAAGGGGTTGAAAAGACTCTATTTCCGGAAACTTTTTAAAATCTTTTGGGTCGACAGGTTAAATGGTCATTCGGGCGTACAGGACAGCTATAGTCAATTTTCCCAGTAAAAACAAAAAATGGGGGTTCAAAGACCCCCTTTTCCTCCCCATTTTTTAAATCGGGGTAAACAAGGTTTTAAATGGTTTTATCCGGTACGGGAAACAGATATAGTCAATGTCCATTTCAACAAAAGGGGTTTTTTAAAAAGTTTTCCTTTTTCCAGAAATTTTTTTAAATCTGGGGGCCCAATCCCAGGGGGGGGGGGCCTCATGTGCTTTCCCAAGGACAGGGAAAATTAAATTTTCCCCAGTTCAAGTTAAAATGAGGGTTCAAATCATACGGGCCTTCTGGCCCCTTTTTTAATTTGTGGGTGATGCGGGTTTAAGGGTCTGCGGGTGGTTAAAGGGACAGGGTTAGTAAAGGGTCTGGACTTTTTTTTTTGTGGCTTTTATAACCTAAGTGTGTTCCCCAAAAGATTAACGTACCCATTTAAACTGTTGGGGATTTTAAAATTCCAGCTTCTCCCCCCTATTTGGGTGTACGAATAAAAGGTTATAGATTTTAAAATTTGGTATGGGCGATAATCTGTTTATCGACTATCGGAAAACTTATTGATAATTCCCCCGGAATGACTACGCCCAAGATGACGATAGTCAACGAAATTTCCCCCTCACACTACTATCCATGGGTTTGAAGCTTGCAAAAAAAACCCAAGGAAAAGAGCAATTTTAAATCATTAGGGGTAAATAAACGGGGGGGTAAAAAAAGTAAAAAAAATTCAAATTTAGGAGTCTGTATGGGCCCCCCCAAATAAAAAAGGGAACCCCCATGGAAGTTTGTACTCCTCGGGCCCAAATAAAAATGAGGCGGCTAATCAGAATGAGGGTTATTATTAAAGGGCGACTTTAACCCATCCGCCCTCAATTGGGGAAACTGAAACCTGTAGCTCTTAGAAAGGAAAACCCGGTTTTTGACCCAAAAAACAATTATAATTACCTTTTGCCAAAAAGGTGCCCAAAAACCAACAAAAGGAAAAACCCCCCTTTGACCCTTTAAAACTGAAATTATAGACCCGACCGGTAACAAAAGGGTTTAGGTTGAGGGGCACCTAGGGAAAAAGGACCCAAAAAAAAAAATTTTTTTGTAAAAGGGGCCCCAAAAAAACTGAATTTTAAGGGAAAGGCCCAATTTTATTCCCGCTTAGGGGGCCCTAAACCCTATTGACTGGGACAATGTGTTTAAATTAAGGCCCAAAAAAATAAAAAAATGGGAATTTTTTAAAAACATTTTAGGGTACCCCGTGAGAGGTACATAAACCCTTTTTGGGAATAAAAAAATTAGAAACAAGGGAAAAAAACCCCAAATTTGGATACAACAGAAAATGTAAAGGAGGCAAATTTAAAACAAAAAGAAAGTGTTTCCCCTAAATAAAACAGGAAGGCAGTGGGAAGAGGCACTAAGAAGCTATAGGGAAAAAAATAAAGTGTGTAAAATAAAGATAAAGGAAGCAAAGCTGGAGACGGAAAGACATATTGCTATAGAAAGTAAAACTAACCCCAAAATATTTTTTAACTATATAAATAGTAAAAAGATTAAAACAGAGAATGTTGGCCCTTTGAAAAATACTGAGGGAGAGACTGTAAAGGACGATGAGAAAAAAGCAAACCTATTAAACACTTTTTTCTCCACTGTATTTACCAAGGAGGATGAGCTTCATGTTGAACAGAGGGATAAGGTAAACTCCAACTTAAAAGTTTCTTGAACCAGCCTCAAAAAGGGAAGATTAGAAGGCAGCCAAGTTTAGAGAATAAAAAATAACAATTTATTTAGATATCAAAAACATCTTAAACAGCGAATGCCACAGGATAAAAACAAGTGTAAACCTGCATCTTGTTCTTGTTGACGCGTTTCGAATCTAGCGATTCTTACTCATAACAAAGCTTGTCAAGTGGCTTCACTTGCTCTTGCATTTTTATAATCTCTTCTCTTGTATCGTTGAGAACTTTTCAAAAAATGGCCACTACTCTGTATCCAGAGCCTTTTAAAGAGAAATGGAATAACATCTTAACAGACTGCTCTATGCAATTAATGAAACTCATCATTTCTTTTGAAGAAAAAGTTCTCAACGATACAAGAGAAGAGATTATAAAAATGCAAGAGCAAGAGAAGCCACATAAGGATAAAGAACAATATCGCAATCTAGATGAAAAAATTAAAACAAATATTGCCATTCTAGAAGATGATATTATTAAAATTAAGAAGAATACATTTCAAAGAGATGCGTTGGATTACGAGACTAAAACTGTTTATGACTAGGGAGAATGGTCAAGAAGTTCACCTCGATCCATTTTAAAATCTGGAAGTCGCAGACCATTGTACACACCGCTCTCTAATAGACGCAGAGTTAGTTTTGGAGAACTAGATTCCTCAGAGGATATTTCGGACGATCAAAATAATAGGAATCCTGCATCATTTCCAACTACTGCAGATGTTCGTCCAAAACAAGGAGAAAGAGGTGCAAAAAACGATATCGTAGGGCAGGAAGAAAACACTGTAAGAAAGTATCCGCAACGGAATCGGAGATATGTCAGGAAGTTTCCCAAGTAGATGAAGTGGTTAATTTGTCTTCTTACATTTTCTCACGGAAAGAGACTGAGTTATTGTCCAAAGGTTTGGGCTATGCACCTGATCATAATTTTCATCTATATCAAACAATTAAAGATGTTAATAATTTTGCTAGAAATCTAACTGTGAAAAAGCATTTTCAAAACATATAGGAGGAGAATGGTTGTTTACAGTCTTCAGAGTTAGAAACTGTTTCTCATTATGAAAATGTTAGTAATGTCAATGTTGATAACAATGTTTCTTTTCAGGAATGTCTATGTGTTAAAATGCTTAATGATCTGGATGAAGCATCAATACAACGCATTGAGAGTAATGTTAAGTTTAACACAAAAAATAGAGATTTTTATCCTCTTGTGTCTCGCTCAGCTGCGTTAGATAAATTCCAAGACCTAGTTCAGAAGGAACTTATTGAGCTCCATTGCAAAGTCTATACTAGATCTAAAACGAGCAGTACAGAAGACAGGAAAATTCTTAAAAATCTCTTAGCCAACAAAGATCTAACTATCCGGAGAGCAGATAAGGGAATGTCAGTTGTTCTTCTGAATACTAGCCTGTATGTCAGATTGAATAATCTTCTTTTGGATAACAGGGCCACATATCAGATACTTACTCACGATCCTACTAAGATATTTTCCAAAGGTCTGACAAATATTCTAGATGAGAGTTTTAAATTAGGAATTCTTAGTCAGAGAGAATATGATTACCTGCTTGTGAAATGTCCAGTTATCCCTATCTTCCACTCACTCCCTAAGCTCCATAAGAACCTATTCCCGCCACCTATGAGACCCATCGTGGCGGGTATGGGTTCTTTAAATGAACGGATTTGTGAGTGGGTGGATGTCCTCTTGCAGCCTCTGGTTCAGAGATGTTTTGGCTATCTAAAAGACACGAAACATGTTCTGCAAATGGTAGATCAATTTGAATGGTGTGAACAATGTAGTTGGTTAACGTGCGATATTGAATCGCTATACACAACAATTCCGCATTATCTAGGATTGAGAGCAATAGAATTTCATCTAAGGAAATATTCTACATATAAGGATAATATGATTGATTATATCCTGATGATAATAGATTATTTACTTTCTCACAACTACTTTATGTTCTGTAACAAATTTTACCTTCAGAGAATAGGAGCATCTATGGGAGCCAAATTCTCCCCTTCTTTTGCAAACCTGTTTGTATCGTGGTTTGAGGAATGTTTCGTTTTTACTGAAAACAACCCATTTGTGGACTATATAATGCTATAAGGGCGTTACATAGATGACGTCATCGTCATATGGAATTCTGATGTGGCGTCCGCACAGCATTTCGTGTCATATCTCAATAACAATGCCTTTGGTTTATTTTTTACATTTCAATATCATACCACTGCTATTAATTTTCTGGATCTTTCTCTGATTGGTTGTTCTGAGGATAACAAAATCTATACATCAACATATAGAAAACCTACAGCTAGTAACAATATACTTCATGCTAGTTCTTGTCATCCAGTACACACCCTAAAAGCTATACCATATGGTGAACTAGTCAGAGCGAAGAGGAACTGTTCATCTAAAATAAGTTTTTGAATTGGAACAGAAAAATGTTATTGATAGATTACGAAAAAGGGGGTACCCAAAATGGTCGTTGGATAGAGCAGTTACTAGGATTGAGAAACGTGAAAGATCAGATTTGTTATATAATAAAAAGAACTCTAACAACAATAAAAAAATACAAAGTCCAATCTTTGTTACTACATATAGCAGTGAATTTAATCATATCAAAAAAATCATTACCAAGTATCTCCCTATATTCCAAGACGATCCTCTGAGATTGTTACTACAGAATGGATGTAAATTCGTTTCAAGGAAAGCGCCCACTCTGCACTCTATTCTTGCACCTAGCCTAGTCAAAACTATCAGAAAACAGAAGACTTGGCTCAACGTTGAAGGTTTCTTCCGTTGTGGCCTGTCTAGATGTTCATGCTGTAAGTACGCAGAACAAACTAAAAAAATCCAAGGTTTAATAGATGGCAGTATATTTAACATAACAAAAAATTTTGAATTGCGAATCTAGCAATGTAGTTTATTGCATTGAATGTGTAACATGTAATCTGAGATACGTTGGCTACACTACCAGACGCTTGAAAGATAGAGTGCGAGAACATGTATATGGTGCGTCTTGTGCAGATACCAGAAATGTTTGTAATGTATCTAAACATTTTTATTATACACATCATGGAAATGTATCTGATTTAAAAGTTTTTTGTATTGAATCTGTATCTATTGGAATCAGAGGGGGTGACCACAAAAGATCATTACTTAATAGAGAGGGTTATTGGATCCTTATGTTGAACACTGCAAACCCCTCTGGTCTCAACTATAGAACAGATCTCATTTTAAATTATTGATGTGGTGTTTTGTCTGTTTCCCTCCCCTCCCCCTCTTTTGAGTGGGTGTTCCCTATAAAAGGAAGTAGGAACTTGACAAGCTTTGTTATGAGTAAGAATCGCTAGATTCGAAACGCGTCAACAAGAACAAGATGAAGGTTTACACTTGTTTTTATCCTGTGGCATTCACTGTTTAAGATGTTTTTGATATCTAAATAAATTGTTATTTTTTATTCTCTAAACTTGGCTGCCTTCTAATCTTCCCTTTTTGAGGCTGGTTCAATATATGCTTTTTCTATTGCCTCTGACGCTATAGCAGTTTGAGAACCTGCTTGGAACCGCGCCCAAATTCTCAAGTGAGCTGATAAGCTTGGTTGCTACTGTGGACTTAAAAGTTTCTTGTCTAACCCAGGAATAAGTGCAGCTCCGCCTTAGGAAGATTAAAATAGACAAATCCCCAGGTCCAGATGGCATACACCCACGTGTCCTAAGGGAGTTAAGTGATGTCATAGATAGGCCCCTATTCTTAATATTTATGGACTGTCTAATAACGGGTATGTCCCAAAGGATTGGCGCATAGCAAATGTGGTGCCAATATTCAAAAAGGGGTGAAAAAGTGATCCAGGAAACTATAGGCCGGTAAACTTAACCTCTGTTGTAGGTAAAATGTATGAAGGTTTTCTCAGAGAGGCTATCCTGGAGTATCTCACTGACAATAAATGTATAACGCCGTTCTAGCATGGGTTTATGAAGGATCGGTCCTGTCAGACTAATCTCATCAGCTTCTATGAAGAAGTCAGTTCCAGACTGGATCGGGGTGAGGCACTGGATGTCATATATCTAGATTTTTCTAAAGCATTTGATACCGTGCCACGTAAAAGGTTGGTAAATAAAATGAGAATGCTTGGACTGGGGGAAAATGTGTGCAAGTGGGTAGGCAGCTGGCTCACTGATAGAAAACAAAGGGTAGTAATTAACGGTACATACTCAGACTGGATTGCTGTTACTAGTGGGGTACCACAAGGGTCAGTATTGGGCCCTATCCTCTTTAACATTTTCATTAATGATCTTACACAGGGATTACACAGTAGAATATCGATCTTTGCAGACGATACTAAGCTCTGTAAAGTAATCAACACAATAGAGGATAATGTGTTATTACAAAGGGATCTGGATAAGTTGGAGGCCTGGGCAGGGAAATGGCAGATGAGGTTTAATACAGATAAATGCAAGGTTATGCACATGGGGAAGAGAAATCCATTACATGACTACATGTTAAATGGAAAAAGGCTGGGTAAAAGTGACATGGAGAAGGACTTGGGAATCCTGGTGGACAGTAAACTTAATTGTAGCAGCCAGTGTCAGACAGCAGCTGCCAAGGCAAATAGGATCATGGGGTGCATTAAAAGGGGCATAGATGCACATGATGAGAATATTATTCTCCCATTATACAAGTCACTGGTTAGACCACACATGGAATATTGTGTACAGTTTTGGGCACCAGTGCACAGGAAAGACATTGTAGAGCTTGAACAGGTACAAAGGCGGGAAACAAAAATAATAAAAGGACTGGGTGGACTACAGTACGAAGAAAGATTAGCAAGATTAGGGTTATTTAGTTTAGAGAAAAGACGGATTCGGGGGGACATAATAAATATGTTTAAATACATCAAAGGTCAATATAGAGATCTCTCCCAAGATTTATTTATACCCAGGGCTGTATCTAGAACAAGGGGGAATCCTCTACGTCTTGAGGAACGAAAGTTTCTACATAAACATAGAAAGGGATTCTTAACTGTAAGAGCAGTGAGACTATAGAATTCTCTGCCAGAGGGACTTGTCATGGTGAATTCAATAACGGAGTTCAAAAATGGTTTGGATGCATTTCTGGAGCGTAATAATATAACAAGTTATAGTGTCTAGGATTCAGGAGAGGGGTCATTGATCTAGGGATTTTTCTGATTGCCAGATTGGAGTCGAGAAGGAATTTTTCCCTAAAATGAGGACAATTGGCTTCTAACTCATTGGGGGTTTTTGCCTTCCTCTGGATCAACACCTTAGTTGAACTGGACGGACGTCTCGTCTTTTTTCGGCCTTACAAACTATGAAACTATGAAACTATGAAACAGAAGATTGTTCTCGGGTTGTGTGAAAAAACGTAGTAAGCTGACAAAATAGCTGAAGCAGTGATCTACAGGAGAGCTGACATTTCTCTGCTATGTAATCCCTATCAGCACTAATCTTCAGAGTGCAAGAGGTCAGCATGTGTAATACAGACAGACCTGTGCCTAACAAACTTAATAGTGAAATTCAAGGGTGAACAAGGGATTTATTCTATCCTGCTTATGGTAAACAATAATCACTACAGGTGTTTTAGATCACTAGTAGTGAACAGAAGTCAATTTCATGGTGACTAAAGCTGGCCACACATGAGGCAATATTCAAGTCACGTACATCGCTAATATATGCTTGTATACATGAGAAAACCATCAATAAAATTTTTCAGCATATACCATTCTGTAACCATAGGGTCCTATAGACCAGTCTTTTTTTGTGCAGAACACAAAAGCACAGTAGACTAATGCATTGATGGTATCTGCAATGCATGTAAAAATACAGGCAGACTGTAGCTATTGGCAAATGTGGAGGAGTTGTACAAGACAAGTAAGGTCAATTTGAACTTTAACATTGGGGCTCATGAGCATTTTGTAACAGAAACGGAAGTCTTTTGTTCCACTGTGGGAGCAAGCTGGTGGCCGCATCTCTCGATACATCAGCTGTGCTGAGCAATTTAATGTTATTTCAGTAGGGCATGGTGGAAATATGCTGTGTCCGCAGAAACAACATTTGTAAGTCTTTTATGTACATTTCTGAAGAAAACAGCAGGCAGCTGCCTCAACATAGTTAATTGGAGTGCCAAGTGAGCCAAACCATTAATCCTTCTATTTTTCATTTGCATATACAAACTAGAAGCAAAACAATTAAAATTAAACATAATTGGTATCAGCACAACCTTAAAGATCCAGTCTATTATTTCAAAATGTAACTTTTTTCACTGGTAGATGTGACCAGGGAAATGCAACCCAATTCTGCCGTTTTTAGTGATATCCCATATGTGACCCTAGTGCGCTATTTAACTCAATCACAAGCCTCAGAGTAGAAAGAGCACCTACCACACTTTGGGCTATCATTTTCATTATGATTTTATTTAGGCACTATTTCAGGTTTGCGGACACCCTAAGGTATTAAAACTTAACACCCCTAAAGATACCCCATATTGTAGACTGTATCCCTTAAAAAATTTATTCAGGGGTGCAGTGAGTATATTGACCACACAGGTTTTCACACATTGTTTTAGCTGTGATCATTAAAACATTTTTTACAATAATCTGCAATTTTAGCAGAAAATGTTTCATTTTCACAAGGAATCCTGCAAGAAAATGCACAAGATTTTTTTGCGTAATTTCTTCAAAGTTCGTCAATAACCTTAATGTGAGTGCATGGCAGGGCATATATGGAAGGGAGTGCTATTTGGCTTTCGTAACACAGATTTTGGTGGGTGCCATGCCGCATTTGTAAAGCCCCCAAAGTGTAAGAATAGGTGAAATCTTCCAGAAGCCATCCCATTTTGCATACAGCACCCCTCATGGATCTCATCCAGCGGTGCCTCTTCCTTACATTCCAAATGGGAACCTGTAAATAAACAAACATTACACACATACATAAAGGCTGGAGAGACTAACCAGCTGGGTGACACCCATCGCCCACATGTAACATCCAGCTTTCAAGGATGAGAGAACTAGGTGCCACCTTTGGGGGATGGAATGTCACCTAACTTTCTTGGATGCTGAATAAGCTATTGCCATAGGTGATCGGCAGAGTCTGTCCCCGACGGCCTGTCTCCTGCCCACTGTGACTGCCAGAGACAGACTGCAGGGGGCAAGATCAAGGGACTGGAGACAAGGGGGCAACTTCTGCCCACTGCAGCCTTATCCAGCCCCCTATAGCCACTGGAGACAGACCGCAGGTGACAGGGAGCAGAGGGCAAATTCTACCCCATGTGGCCATTCTCCTGCCCTCTGCGATTGCCAGAGACAGACCACAGGGGGCAGGAGACAAAGAGAAACTATGGCCAGTCTCCTGCCCCCTGCGACTGCCAGAGACAGACCGCCGGGGACAGGAGCCAGGTCACAGGGGTAGAAGTTATCCTCTGATCCCTGTCTCATGACCCCTGCCGTCTGTCTCCATTTGCGGGACTTTCCCGGCCAATCCCGGAGGGTTGGAATGTCTAACTCGTACCCCTCCCCCCCACAATGAAATACATACATGTAACACACCCTTGCCCTGCAAGTATGATCTAGGTTCAGTAATGAAATAGCTTTGTAAGAACTGCAATGGACAGGAGACCTGCCGTGTTTGTGGATTACTGCAATTACTGCATCAGAGAAGGGGGCCGTCAACGATCCCTCCACTATTGCTGTTTCAAAGATTTTCTAATCTAAATCTAATACCCCATTTTTCCGCATCCCACTTGTACCACTCAGCTGGAAAACCATCTGGCCCTGGGGTTTTCGTCAATCTATCAAAAGCTCTTTCTATCTTTTTTTGCTGAGATATTCACTTGCAACTCTTCCACCTCTTCTCTAAATGGCCTGGGTATGTTTATAGAATTTAAAACCAAGTCAATTTCTGCATCCAAGAAGCACAGTCTGCATGCACATAACTGCTCATAATCTGAAGCTAACTGGTCACAAATCTGTTTGGGGTTTACCAACCGCTCCCCTATCTCAGCTCTCACAAAGAATGCCAAAGCTCTGCCATTTTTGTCCCCTTCCATGAAAATTATTTGCTTCTGTATCGGCGTATCCTATTAAATGCAACTCCTCTGAATTTCTTGCAGACTTTCCTTGGAAGCAAGTGAAGGATCCACCACAAAAGCAGCCTCCCATTCTGCAATCGTTATCTCTAAATTCCCCCTAATAGACTTCACTTCTGCTCTGTGTGTGGCAATGGCCTCAATCAATATGCCCCTTAGGACTGCCTTGGAGGCATCCCATTCAATTAAAGAATTCACTGAACTGGTGTTTTCTAGGGAGACTTGTATAAAAACTGTCAGGTCTAAGACTCTTTGTTGCCCATAGCAACCAATCAGAGTTCCCCTTTCATTTTTTCAGAGCACTATAAGAAATGAAAGTTGCACTCTGGTTGCTATGGGTAACAAAGAAAGTCTTAGGCTATGTTCACACGGCTTAAATGTAAACGTATTTCAGTCTGTAATTACGCACCGGAGTGCACAAATTAAGGGCTGGAAACGTCCCTGTTATTACGATAATCCACAGTTCTCATAGAGAACTATGGATTACGTCTCCTCTCCCTGCTCGGCGAATACGCCGAGGGGGGAGATAATTGACATGTGAATTACCAGCGGCGTATACGTCTATGGGCCGGCGAAGTGCCGGCCCACCGCTCACTCCCCCGCTCCCACCCCGCCCCCGGCCACACGGCGTAATTGCGGGCCGTAATTACGTCCCACAGTTAAGCCATGTGAACATAGCCTTAGGCTTATACAGTTTTCATACATGTGGCCCTGTGTGTCTACTTGTTCCCTGCACTTAGTCATCACTGAAGGAACATCCAACCAGCTAGGGTTAAGCCTCCAGAGTCTTTCTGAATTGATGCAGCCAATGCTAATAATAAAGGGTGCATGATCAAAAATACCATGGGGAAGATCCTGGGGTTCCGCTTCTCCTATTAGGGGACTTTAATGCCACATTTGGACCAAAATCTAGATTGTAGATTGTAAACCCTTAATAGGTAGAGATAAAGTTTTTAAACAATGTAGGTTTTGGTCCAACGTGGCATTAAAGTCCTCTAATAGGAGAAGCGGAACCCCAGGATATTCAGAGACTTTCGCCACTATAGCATCCAGCATCTGTTTCTGGAAAGGCAGCAGAATAAATATATGCCCCTCACCACAAACTCCTTACAGCACAGCTGAAAATGCACAGCTAAAAAATACAGTAGCATATATCCCCCAGAAGGATCCAAATGCAGATTCAGCAATTGAAACGGCTGAGATTTACTTATGAGCACCAAAATACACCTTCACATAGTTAGAATAGAGAGCATGGTATGTCATCCCTATACATGGCTTGTTTTTTTTTGTAAACTTATTTTTAAATTTTTTTTATTTAAAGCTTTTCAGAAAAGAAAAGATGTATAACAAGTTAGTATTATGCCAGAGATTCAGCAGATACAACCTCATACATGAAAGTGGTTATACAAACAAAATTATATAACTCCCACACGTGGGAGTTATTCAAACGACCCGCCACTTGTTCTTCCATTTGAAAGTTACATTGGATACCATCCCAGAGCTCTGGAAGGGGAGGGAGTATTGGACTTTACCAACGTTTGGCTAGATGGGACAGTGAGTATGTGGTCGTCATGTAAAGGCAGATCTCCAAGACCAATAAATAATAAAGCCATAGCTGGTGACCAGTTGTTTAGCTTCCCAAGAACCTTTTAAAGTAGCTGGTGGACAGAATGTCAAATAGGTTTGCAGCCCAACCAAAATGCAATAGGGATCCTACTTCTAGGTTGCATCTCCAACAGGCATTGGGATGGTTTGGAAACATTTTTACGAGACGTAAATGAGTCATATACCATATGTAAAATATTTTTCTGGATGTTTCCAAATGATTTATACAATTAGATGCTTTAAGCTGCAAAGTAAAACTAAATTCCTATTGTCTGTTGGAGAAGGAAGTATCCAGATCTCGTTCCCATTGTACAAGGGATAAATCTTGGATGGATAGGTCAGGTAAAAGAGCTTTGTAACAGAGAGATATGCCCCTTTTGTATTTTGCTTTGGTTGTTAAAAAATAATTCAAATGGGGAAGAAGGTGTCTCCACCATTGAGTCAAAGAAAGATATAAGATGTGAGGAGATATTTATAAAAGTCTCTTTTGGGAATTTTAAAGGTATCTTTAATCAAACTGAAAGGCACAAGGGAATCTGATGAGCTAATTTCTCTAATAGTGCAAATTCCATTATATATCGTTTTGTAAGTTTATGTTTAATAATAAACCCTGGAAGCAAGTAAGAATCAGGTTCTGCGGGCGAATAGGAATAAGAGATTTTTTCCCCATTAAGTTTTGCCACATAGTTAGACCAGTAGAAATTGTAGAAGATATAGCCAGGAACTTTGGAAGATTTGGAAAGGCTTCCATAATGTTTTATTACAAAGGGATCTGCATAAATTTGAGGCTTGGGCAGAGAAGTGGCAGATGAGGATTAACATGTATAACAGGTTATGCACATGGGGAGGAAAAATCCATTTCATTATTACTTGTTAAACAGAAAAATGCTGGGAAAAGGTGACATGGAGAAAGACTTTGGAATCCTAGTGGACAGTAAACTTAGTTGTAGTATCCAGTGTGATGAAGCAGCTGCCAAGGCAAACAGGATTATGGGGTGTATTAAAAGGAGTAGAGATGCACATGATGAGAACATTATTCTCCCATTATACAAGTCACTGGTCAGAAGACACATGGAATATTGTGGACAGTTTTGGGCACAAGTTCACGGGAAAGACACTGTAGAGCTTGAACAGGTTTAAAGGTGGATAACAAACAACAATAACAAAAGGACTGGGTCAACTGCAATACCCAGTAAGATTAACAATATTAGGGTTAGTTAGTTAGTTAGTTAGTTTAGAAAAGATAGCTGCAGGGACATAATAAATATGTTTAAATATATCAAAGGTCAACAGAGAGATTTCTCCCAAGATATATTTTACCTAGGACTGTATCCAGAACAAGGGGGCATCCTCTACGTCTTGAGGAACGAAAGTTTCTACATAAACATAGAAAGGGATTCTTTACTGTAAGAGCAGTGAGACTGTGGAACTCTCTGCCAGAGGAACTTGCGATGGTAAATTCACTAACAGACTGCAAAAAGAGTCTGGCTGCATTTCTAGAGTATAATAATATAACAAGTTATAGTGACTATGATTCTGGAGAAGGGTCGTTGATCCAGGGATTTATTCTGATTGCCAGACTAGAGTCGGGAAGGAATTTGTTCCCTAAAATGAAGACCGTTGGATTCTACTTCATGGTTTTTTTTGCCTTCCTCTGGAGCAACACTTTAGAACAATAGGCTGAACTGGATGGACGTCTGTCTTTTTTTGGTCTTACAAACTATCTAACTATCTAACTATATCTGCCAGTCTAAAATACTCCTGTATTTTGGCATGAACAGGTGTATGATCTAAACAAGATATGGTCCCAATGCTGATGGAAACAACTCGACGTGCCTTATCTTCTAAGAATCAAAAGTAAACAAGCCACGCTGAGCTAAAAGAGAGGGAGACACATAAGGGATCGTGTGAAATGTTCACTCAAATAATCAAACTACAAGTAGTGGATTCTGTATACAAAAGACAACACCTTTTCTCCACAGCAGCTTGAAAGCTTCTTCATGTTCTCTGTCATCAGATAAAGCAGGGATCTACTCAGATAATCACACTACAACTAGTGGATTCTGTATACAAAAGACAACATATTTCTACCTGGTGCCTTGAAAGCTTCTTCAGATCCCTCTCATCAGATAAGAAGTGTGATCTGCACAAGCCCGGCCAGCAGCTCTTGTCAGGTCGTATCTAATAGAAGCTTTTAAGTAACTAAGGGCAGGTAAGGCAGTCTGTAGCTCTCTCAGACTGCAATTTTTGTAATCACATATATTTAGAAAAGTGATTAAATACCCATTTTGGAGGATCCCACGTCAACATTACATCGTGGCAAAACCCCTTTAACCTACCTTAGCCTTTTTTGGGGTTTTGGAGGGTTTTTCTTATAACACCCAAGGAGAAGGAATTATTGGTAGAGCAGGAGATTCTGAGATGGTTACCCAGTTGGAAATTTGTAAAGAGCTTGCGTCCAACTTTCCAGGACAGCAGGCAAGTTGGCGTGGGAGTGGATTATAAATCTTTGACCCTCCACACTGGTAGTCAGGCCAAAGGGGAAAAACTAGTGATATGGTATTTTTTCAGAACGGAGAAGATCTGTAACCGGTTTTAGAATGCAACGTTTATTGAGGGTATTAGGAGCTACATCCTAAAAAATTAAAATAGTGTGTCTGTCCTAGGAACCTCCTCCTGCTGATCTGAAAAATTGCTTCCTTAACTCTGTAGTTTAAAAGTCTGCAGATAACATCTTGTGGTAGATCAGTTGACTTTGGTTTGGCCCATAGTGCTCTGTGGGCCCTTTCAATTTCAATGGGTTCTAGAAAATCAGCTATGAAAATACTGATAAATAGGCGTTTGGTTGCATTGGATTCAGGGAGAATGGACTCAGGAAGTCCTCTGAGATAAAGGTTGTTCCTTCATCTTCTGTATTACTGATCTTCCAGAAGATAATGCAGGCCATTAAGGTGAGAATGGTGGGCTTGAAGAGCCTGGATGACTGCAGAAGAGTGCTCATTTATAGCACTTTGAAATTAGAATGGAAGCGCTGGAAGAAACCCAATTTGTCTAACATCCTATTTGATGTCTGTAAGTTCTTGTCCTACAGGTTCTAAAGCTTTAAATAGAATCTTGTGCATAAAGGATCTCGAAATTGGTAGATTGGCATTAAGAGCATATCGTCATCACTGTGGTCTTCAGTTTCTTGGGTCGTATGTGGAGAAAAAACCTGGTTAGAAATTTTCCCTGCCATGGCAGAATTTGGACCTGAAGATTTGTTGACAAACTTATCTAAATCACCTTGTAGAAGAAGCAACTGGTTTTGGGAGGATCACTGATTTTAACCATGTTTGGGCGTTAACTCAAGCTTATTGGCATGTGCAAGCGCTTCCACTAAGTTAGAGACGTAGAGGATGAAACATTGAGGTGATGAACTTTACATGGTATTTGTGAGCAGTTGACAAGCTATTGCAACCGTAGAGAGCAGTGTCGGACTGGGGGATCTGTGGCCCACAGGGGAGTTGATCTTGGGGGCCCGCCCTACAGCTACTGTACATGAAAATATTACCGGCCTCTCGGACATAAGTGCGACCACTTTACCACATAATACAGTGTGCAAAACAGAACTGTATTGTGTAGTACGCAATACCAAGTGAGTCGCATATCTATCTGTCTCACACATATGTCAATCTAACATATCATAGACACATGGCTAAGTAGCTCTATCCATATCCCCCACCGGCCCACATACAATATCCCCCTCCACGTTTCCCTTGGTCAAGCACCTCACCACTTTCTAAAATAAAATCACAGGGCGGGTGTTCCCTCACTTTTACAATCAGGGACAAGTGTACGATGCCACTATACTTGCGCTGATATAACCTACAATACCACCATATGGAGACCACATAGAGGTCCGTCACCAGCTCGGGTCACAACACATTATAGTGATACAGCACTGATCCAGTATAGAAGTAAAATAACCCCTACAATCAGGGACTCACAGAAGACGTCATCTCTGATGAGTCGTTCTCTTCTCTTATGAGTCGTTCTTATTCCCTTTTCTTCTGCATCCGTTCCACACCGCCATGATGACTTGTCCCGGCCACAACTCAACCCTGGAGAATTTACACACAAATATCTTAGAATCCTTACTTTTCCAGTAGCTCTTTACCTATTCCCACCTCTGTACAAACTTCCCAGGGGTGGGAGAACGGGTACAAGCCATAGCTTAGAGGCCTAGTATCCTAAGGGGTTGGAGGGTGGGGAGAGGACTAACCCCCTTGAGATAATGCTACAACTATGGGCTGCTGCCCTCTCAATTATATTACCAGGTAGGTAGACATGACCCTAGATAGGTAGGCACATGTACAAGGCCCCAGGTAACTAGATAGGCCGTTTTTAGGTAGTTAGACCCCCGCTGGATAAGTTGGTAGGCCAGCCCCAGGTAGGTTGATGGGTACCTAGCCATAGGTGGGTAGGTAATTAGCTCCCATGTAGATTAGGCAAGTTGACAGGCTACAGTTAGGTTGGCGGACCCCAATTAGGTAGGCTGTAGGTAGGTGTTGGTGAGTCCCAGTTAGTTAGGCTGTAGGTAAGTGGTTGCCCCCAGTTAGGTAAGCTGTAGGTAGTTAGGGCTCCTTTATATAGGCTGCAAGCAGTTAGAAACCCTTTTAGGTAGTATGCAGGCAGTTAGGGCCTCCTTTAAGTAGTATACAGACAGTTAGGGCCTTCTTTAGGCAGTATACAGGCAGACAGGGCTTCATTTTAGGTAGAATACAGACAGTTAGGGCCTCCCTTAGGTAGTATGCAGGCAGTTAGGGCTTCCCTTTAGGTAGTATACAGGCAGTTAGGGCTTCCCTTTAGGTAAGATACAGACAGGGCTTCCCTTTAGGTAGTATACAGACAGGCTATACAGGCAGTTAGGGTCCTCCTTTAGGCAGTATACAGGCAGTTAGGGCCCCCTTTAGGTAGTATACAGGCAGTTAGGGCTTCCATTTAGGTAGTATACAGACAGTTAGGGGCCTCCTTTAGGTAGTATCCCGGCTGTCAGGGGTCTCCTTTAGGTTGTATACAGGCAGTTAGGGCCCCTTTAGGTAGTATACAGGTAGTTAGGGACCTCCTTTAGCTAGTGTGCAGAAAGTCAGGGCCCACTTTAGATAGTGTGCAGGTAGTTAGAGCCCCCTTTAGTTTGTAGGTAGTTAGGGCCCCCTTTAGTTTGTATGTAGTTAGGAACCCCTTTAGTTTGCAGGTAGTTAAGGTCCCCTTTAGTTTGTAGGTAGTTAGGGCCCCACTTTATTTTTAGGTAGTTAGGGCCCCCTTTATTTTTAGGTAGTTAGGCCCACCTTTATTTTTAGGTAGTTAGGGCCCCCATTTAGTTTGCAGGTAGTTAGGACCCCCTTTATTTTTAGGTAGTTAGGGCCCCCTTTATTTTTAGGTAGTTGGGCCTCCTTTAGTTTGTAGGTATTTAGACCCCCCTTTATTTTAGGTAGTAAGGGCCCCCTTTAGTTTGCAGGTAGTTAGGGCCCCCTTTATTTTTAGGTAGTTAGGGCACCTTTAGTTTGCAGGTAGTTAAGGCCCTCTTTATGTGTAGGTAGTTAGGGCCCCTTTAGTTTGTAGGGATTCAGGGCCCCTTTAGGTTGTAAAAAAAACAAAACAAACAACCACTCACATTTCTCCTGCTCCCAGACGCTCCGAGCTCGGGACACAGGGCCCGGGCGTCCAGTGACTGAATGTGGCATCCGAGCTCCGGGGAGCAGTGCCCACAGGAGCTCGGGGCCCACCGGGGGATCCACCGACTCCCCGGTGGGCCAGTCCGAGCCTGATAGAGAGACAAAATTAGGGCTGCACTCTATGAAGTGTAGAAGTAAGGAGGCAGGATCTGTGCCTAGTTATGACCAGTAGATGGCAAAGGCGTGCTAGAAATAAAAGAACACTGTGCAGTACAGCAATGGAGCAACACTGCGTATGAAAAAAAATTGTATACTCCCAGAAATGTGAACAGAGGTCAAAACCTGAATTACTCAGAACCAGGAGGGCATAAGTACGATGACCTCTACCAAAAGAAAAATTGGAACACTGTTTTTTCTGTTATATAGGTGTCGCCTTTTTGAACTGGGCAAAGTGAAAAATCTAGGGAAAGGACTTCACCACTGTTGCGAGAGTCCTCCTCCTATATTTTCCTATAGTTTTGTGCAGAGGGACACTATATTGTAGGTAGGCCCAGACTTACGATATAATTAACCGGGCACTTACCTGATGGGCCGCCAGGGCACAGGCTTCCGCACTGGCTCGTAGTGTCCACCGGGGGGGAGGGGAGGCTGGTGATTCCCCCTGGTGGGCCCTGAGTACAAGCGCTGGTCTGTCCAAACCACAACTTGGGTGTCCAGAGGATGTACTTTAGGGGCGACATGTCAGAAAAGAGGCACCGCCACACCAGTTTTAAGGTGCATTAAATGAGTGTATAGTGCGCCTGAATGAATGTCATAAATCTAGAGTGTGGTTTACCTTGCATAGGATATTTGAGGTGCATATCATATCTCAGACGCATAGCTAGAATATTTTAGGCGCATTCAAATGTATCGTTCCTGGTGCAAAATCCGCCTTGTTTTATGTACAACAGTTCATATATATAGAGAATAGGGCGTCAACAGTATTTTTGGTGCAAAATACATGTCGCCCTGGGTGTTTTGGTGGCTAAAATTAGTAAATAATTCACTGATAAGGATTCTCTCTTATTGATCAGAAGCTGAAGAAAGATGCCTGCTCACCATAAGAGTTAGGCCATGTCCCCCATGGCTGTTTTAAAGCCAAAATTTTATTATGTGTTTTTGGAAAATAAGTATATAAGAGTTGAAAGTTTTAATGTGGTTAAACACAAGCACTCTTTTCAGTTTACAAATTAAACCCTGGACATTTCAGGACATAATCTTGCAATCACTCATTTAGAAAGCTATCCAAACCAGCATAGTTCAAAGTAGCAGCAGACCAACGACCAACAGTTGCATACAAACACAATCACACAAGAAAACCCTCTCCAACTGAAGAGCACAAAATGCCACCCATTCCAACCCTGCTCAAACCCACCTAACCAGCTTGAGACAAAAACCCAAACATTACACAATGTCTGGGCAGAGGGAAGGAGGTTGTCACTCAGGATTTTACGGTACATGGCTCCATCCATTTTCCCACTGATGCAGTGAAGTAGTCCTGTGCACTTAGCAGAGAAATTCCCCCAAAAATAATGTGTTCACCTCCATGCTTGACAGTCTTTAGGTCATAGGCAGCATTTCTCTTCCTTCAAACATGGCGACTAAAGTTAATGCTAAAGAGCTCTATTTTTGTCTCATCTAACCATAGCACCTTCTCCCAGTCACTCACAGAATCCTCCAGGTGTTCATTGGCAAACTTCAGGTGGGCCTGCACATGTGCCGTCTTGAGCAGGGGGACTTTGCGGCCACTGCAGGATTTTAAACCATTACGGCGTAATGTGTTACCAATGGTTTTCTTGGTGACTATGGTCCCAGCTGCTTTGAGATCATTAACAAGTTCTTACCTTCCTCGTGATCAAGGATACCCCATGAGGTGAGATTTTGCATGGTGCCCTAGATCAATGTCGATTGACAGTCATTTTGTATTTCTACCATTTTCTTACTATTGCACCAACAGTTGTCGCCTTCTCACCCAGCTTGTTACTTATGGTTTTGTAGCCCATTCCAGCTTTGTGCAGGTCTATGATCTTGTGCCTGACATCCTTAGAAAACTCTTTGGTCTTGCCCATGTTGTAGAGATTAGAGTCTAATGGAGTCTGTGGACAGGAGTCTTTTATAAAGGTGACTATTTAAGATAGCTGTCTTTAATGCAGGTAGCAAGCTGATTAGGAGCGTCTAACTGGTCTGTAGGAGCCAGAACTCTTAATGGTTGGTAGGGGATCAAATATTTATTTCTCTCAGTAAAATACAAATACATTTATATAATTTATACAATGTGATTTTCTGGATTTTATTTTTTGATATTCTATCTCTCAATGTTAAAATTAACCTACCCTTAAAATTATAGACTGTTCATGTTTAATGGATTCGTTATTTGAATCTTCTACTTCCCCAATTCTACACTCCGCCTCAACCGTTCTTTCACGTATCTTATCAATAAAGCGGAGCCCGTTGACGTCGATTTGTAACTTATTGATCTTGTTCGTTAAAGTGGATTGACAAACAGCCTCCATTTATTTTCTCTGTGTCAAAGGCACTACTAGATGTGGGCACCGATAACAGAGCAGCCTCCATTTAGCTCACCTTGACAGCTGTGTGCTTTTGAGTAGGGATCTGCATCGCTGAAGTCTTTGGCCGCCCATGGAGCCAGCTAAATATGAAGATCCAGGACCATCAGATTTTCCCCCAAATCGCTCCCTTGCACTGCACCAGAGTAGCAGCTTTGGGATAAGCACTTTATAATGCTGCATCAGGATTTTTCCAGGAGCCGTTGGAAACGCGTCTTCAGTTTCTGAGAGTTAAGCCATGCTCTGTAGACAACTATTTTCAAGAGCTATATGACAGGCTGATCTGACTCTTGGTCTAACATTGTATCTAGGCAAACCAGATGTCAATGTGAGTTACCAAGATGAAAAGTTCAGTAAAAGAGGTAAGCAGATCTTGACTAGTCAACTCATATTTTTTTCTGGCAGAAAGGCATTTCTAGAATTTGAGGACCTGGACTTTGTTGTTCCAGGCCAAGTTTCAGAACTGGATGGCATATTGACCAACCCTGGGGTACAGTCAGGGTTGTATTTATAGGTCATGCTGCCCTAGGCACTTAACCTGAATACGCCTCCATTAACAATTTGCATTACCACGCCCCTTTCATATCATGCCACACCCCTTTACGAAAGCCACTGCAACCATGTAACAGCTGTAGAAGAAAGCTAATTGAAGGGTTTGCTGTCATACAGCTTTCCTAGACGTTGGATAGCCTATTCAGCATCCAGGAGAGCTGGGAGATACTGCCAAACTGTGCCTCAACCTAAACCACTACAGTACAACCAATATTTCCATCATACAATGATCATATAATGGTAGACACCAGTGTACACAGGCTCTGCAGACTGTATATTACCACCATACAGTCACCATATACAGTGGTGGCCAAAAGTATTGGCACCCCTGCAATTCAGTCAGATAATACTCAGTTTCTTCCTGAAAATGATTGCAATCACAAATTATTTGGTATTATTATCTTCATTTAATTTGTCTTCAATGGAAAACCACAAAAAAGAATTGTCATAAAGTCAAATTGGATATAATTCCACACCAAATATAAAAAAGGGGGTGGACAAAAGTATTGGCACTGTTTGAAAAATCATGTGATGCTTCTCTAATTTGTGTAATTAATAGCACCTGTAACTTACCTGTGGCACCTAACAGGTATTGGCAATAACTAAATCACACTTGCAGCCAGTTGACATGGATTAAAGTTGACTCAACCTCTGTCCTGTGTCCTTGTGTGTACTCTCCGGGTATGTGCAGTGGTTATTGAGAGACGCCGAGCAGAGGATCCTGCTCATCTGTGAAGTCCCTGATCGTTTCTGCATATTATTTGAACATTTTATTGGTTAGTTCATCTGTCTATTAAGCAGTTGATGTAGGTGATTGGTATGCATCACTTTTATACAGCTGTATTTTATATAGTCATTAGGTAATGAGCTTGTGATTGGTTTATTGTATGTTTTAGAACCTCCTTTAATATATATATGTAAGAGATATGTGCACATATACTTAGCTTGATAAAGACTCAGGATGTGAGTCGAAACGTTGCTGTTATGCTGCTGTATGTACTGGGATTGTAAATAAAGACACCCATGCTGACACCTCTGGTATCATTTTCTGGAGGTTTAGGTAGTAGGGAGTGATAGGTGGAGGTGAGGAGGTTATGGGGTGATAGGTGGAGGTGAGGAGGTTATGGGGTGATAGGTGGAGGTGAGGAGGTTATGGGGTGATAGGTGGAGGTGAGGAGGTTATGGGGTGATAGGTGGAGATGAGGGGGCTATAGGGTAATCATTGGAGGTGGTAGGGAGTGATAGGTGAAAGTGAGGAGGACCATCCCCTTGAGGATTGGGCTGTAGCTATGGTCAGTACCCTTCAGAATCATATTGTGCAATTTAAACTCCGTCCCCTGCAGCCCCAGAAAATCAGCCGTGGGCATGATCTTCAGGGATTGCAGGAGGTAGAGTTTAGTACTGTCATTTTTTTTTTTTTTTTATTATTTTCATACAGTTTTCACTTTGGCCTATGTTGGATTCACTGCACTACGTCCTACCAGCGTTTGATCCATTTCATTAATAAAAGAGGGCTGTTTATTTAAATAAAAGGTTTTTTGTCTATTTTGTATCTGTTCTTTTTCCCATTTAATTCCATTGTTAGTAATAGAGGCATCTGACAAGCACCTTTCCATTACTAGTGCTCGGGCTTGGTGTCAGCCAGCAGTGGTTTTTTTCACCCCAAGGCTGACACTAACTCCGTGTCACTACTATCCCAATACCCAACACAACAGGGGTACCGGGAAGAGCTGGGTAACCATCAGAAGTGGCACCTCTAATGCGAGGGACTGCCTCTGGGGCGGCTGCAGGCCGGTACTTTTAGGGTATGTTCACACGGCGTCTTGCCTCCGTATGCACATACGTTTCTCTGATGCGTCTCTGGGTCCATCAGAACGGACCCAGAGACTCATCTAACAATTGGCAGTGAGTTTATCACTGTCGGCAATGACAGACACACTGCGGCGTTCACGAGAGATCTCTGCTGCGTGTTTGCCCTGCGTCTGTCGGGTCTACTTTTCGGATGCGATCAAAGAATTGCATGTCATTTCTTGGATCACATCCGCAAGACGGACCCGACAGGCACAGGCTAAACACGCAGCAGCGATCTCTCATGTGAACACAGCTGCGTGTCTGTTATTGCCGGCAGTGATAATCTCACTTCTAATTGTTAGATGCGTCTCTGGGTCCGTTCTGAGAAACCCAGAGATGCATCAGAAAAGTGTATGTTCATAAAGAGGCAAGACGCTGTGTGAACATACATTTAGAATGGGAAGGGACCAGTATCGATGTACATTCCCATTCTGATAGTATTATGCTGCAGCTGTTGCTTTTACCCTGGCTGGTTATGGTAATTGGGAGGACCCCCACGTTGTTTATTTTTTTCAAAAATTATTTATTTATTGAGAATCCTACACTGGGCACCTCCTGTAATCATTACAGTGGATGCCCAGGTTCAGATTCTCAATAAAGTTTCATAAAAAAAACGACGTGGGGTCCCCTCCATTTTCCATAACCAAAAAGGGAAAACAGACAGCGGCAGCCTGATTCTATCAGAATGGGAAGAACCATCAATACTGGTATCTTCCCATTCTAAAAATGCCAGCCTGCAGCTGCTGCAGAGGCGGATTATCACATTAGAGGGTCCGCTTCTGACGGTTACCGGCTCTTCCCAGTATGCCTGATGCGTTGGGTACTGGGGTAATAGTGACACGGGGTTAGTGCCAGCCTTGGGGTGAAAAAAAACACCGCTGGCTGACACCAAGCCCGAGCGATATTAATGGAGAGGCGTCATCCAGATACCGCCATTACTATCACTGGAAGAAAATGAAAAAAAAAACACAGAAACAGAAAAAAAACACTTTATTTAAATAAACACTCCCTAACACGAGCCCTCATTAACCATTTTATTATATAAATATGTGCAACGCTGTCCGATGTAGTCCACCGAATCCGTTGTAGTCCAAAAGGAAAATCTGTAAAAAAAAACAATAACCCTACAAATGGGACATCACCCAGCATTCCTGGACGCCTGCTGTGAACCATGTCACCCAGCTTTCCAGGATGCAGAATAGCCCGCTGGGTGCCCGCTGTGGAGGATGAGTGTCACCAGCTTTCTGGGATGCTAAATAGCCTATTCCGTGCCTTGGAAAGCTGGGTGACATCCAAACAGCAGGCATCCAGGAAAACTGAGTAGCTCCTATCCCCCACAGCAGGCACTTAGCTTTCCTGGATGCCTGGTGTCGAGGGATTTCACCCAGCTTTCCCACATACTGGATAGATTTTTCAGCAGCTGGGAAAGCTGGGTGACATGGTTCACAGCAGGCATCCAGAAAAGATGGGTGCTTGCTGTGGGGGATGAGTGACACTCAGCTTTCCTGGATGCTGGATAGCCTGGCATGTGGGAAGGCTGGGTAGCCCTTGGGGAAGGGAGGGAAATAGTGTGGGGAGGTCAGGGAGGTAAGGAGGGGTGTGTGGGAAAGGGGTCAGGGAGAGAGAGGGGGTTGAGTGGGGGGTCAAGTGGAGGTCTGGGGGGTCTGTGGGGAGGAGTTGGGGGACAGGGAGGGAGGGGGCAGAGTTGGGGGACAGGGAGTGATACTTACCTCCCTGCTGCTGCCTCCACCCCCGTAATTGCACTGAACAGTGTAACTGAGGGGGCGGGGCCAGCCCCCTGCAGTCAATGACATCAGGGGAGAGCATCTCTATGATGCTTCCTCTGCGTCTCTGCTCTCCTTTACCGGGCACCTGTGAGGGAGAGAGAGGCTCCCTGATAGCGGCCGGTGACTGCAAACACTGTTTGCGTGTCCGCAGGACATGCAAATAGTGAACTGCACAGCACAGTCCTGGGGATTCAGGGCACATGTCCTGGATCCCCAGGACATCCCCGAAAAATCGGGATCCTTCCTGCCGTCTCTGGAGAGCAGGACAAGGATCCCAAATCGGGATTGTCCTGCCCAAATTGGGACGGTTGGGAGGTATGCTGTATCCGCTTTACCCTAAATCACTGCACCACCACTATAGCTAAAGCTAAACCCTGCACCACCATACTACTAACCCCTCCAAAGTTCCCCTTCTCCCCCCACCATTCCTAACACCCTCCAGTCCCCCCATACCCTCCCCCCGCCATCCCCCCACTATTCCTAACACCCCCAGTCTCCCTCCACTATCCCTAACACCCACCAGTCTCCCCTCTGCCCTTCCCCCTCCGAATGACTTACCGATCCTGAAGAGCTGGAAGCCACAGTCTTCTGCTCCTGCTCTTCAGCGACGTCCGTGCACTGCTGAAAGGAGTGGGATGGGCACGCTTCTCCTCTGTCTCTTCCCGGCAGCTTCCGCTCTTCAGTAGCGGGCGCGCGCTGTTAGGGAGAGTGGGAGGGGCAGCGCTGCCCCCCTCCTTCACATGACTTACTAATGATTTATTTGGATCTATGTAAATAATCATGTATTTACTACTGTTCACTGTTTGTTATCTCTATTTGGGGGTATTTTTCGGTGAGAGTTTATAGTGGGGACCATCATTATTTTGTATACCCTGTCGCTCTACACAGTAACATAAATTTAAAGGTCACTTGATTATAAGGTTTTTTTGATACATTGGGAGACACTGGACCTTTTACTAGTTATCCTTTGTGGTATACAATGTTCTTACTCCACTATACTTAGTGATACCTATGTATCGCTGTGTCCCCTTTTTTATTGGTTTTCCTCTTTGTATTTTTTGTAATTTTTGTGTATTTGTTATTGGTGATTTTATGTAATATGTTAATAAAATTTTGTAGTATTTTATTGAGATGAGACTCCATTTTCATTTTGCTTGTGATTAAAGTGTATTGTAAGTGGTCTAATGGCACCTTTGAAAAGTACGTAATTTGTGGAGACTTATATGCCATTGATATTCACATCAGTTATGACGGTGCACAAGGATGGATCTGTCACGAGAGTCCCTGCGACCCCCGTGCACGTCCCGCTGCGAGCCGCGCCGCGACCCGCTCTTCGGCTGCGGACGTGCTCGCAGCTCTGCCCACTTACCTCACCACGCTCCTGCTCTACTACAGGCACATGCTCCTGCTGTCGGCCGGTCGCGCGTTTGCCCCCTAGTGGGCGCATGTGATACTGCTGCTCAATTTAAAGGGACAGCGCGCCGGTGATTGGTTTCACCGGGTGCTGTTCCTATTTAAGCCCTGCCTCTTCCCTACCACCTTGCCGAATCGATAGTGCCCTGTGCCTAGAGAGGAAGCATTCTGTTGTGTCTTATTGCCATTTCCGTGTATCGTACCTTTCTGCCTCTGTCCCTCGACCACGAACCTTTGCCGCCTGCCCTGACCTTCTGCCTGTCCCCGACTACGAGCTGCCTTACGATTCTGTACCACGCCACACCTCGGCAGCCACTGCAAGCAAGTCACGTCAGAGGTAGTGACCTGGTAGCAATCCGCCGCAGCAAGTCCAACCCGCTTTGCGGCAGGCTCTGGTGAAAACCGGACCTACTTAGATTCCGCTCCCTGGCGTCGCTTATACCATCGCTTGCAGGGGTCCAGAGGATCCACTACCACTGACCGTTACAGGATAAACATACTACAGTGGAGTGGCTTAACCACAAAATGAACCTAGGGGCTACTAAACATATGTATTAAACAACAATTCAGTGAACCCTCTGCATAAGAGGGTCTGGAGCTGGTAGATGGTCACTGCACCTCTACTAATGAAGGAACATCAGCATAAAAGATTTACATTTTCACAATATTTTCTATGTCTGGGAAAAGAAAGTTGATATACAAACATAGAAAGGGATTCTTTACTCTAAGAGCAGTTAGACTGTTGAACTCTCTGCCAGAGGAACTGTAAGGCTCAGAAAAGACAAATGTCCATCTAGTTCAGCATATTGTGCTATAGTGTTTATCCAGAGGAAGGCAAAAGCCCCCATGAGAAAGAAGCCAATTGTCCTCACTTTAGGGGAAAAATTGCTTACCGACTTCAATCTGGCAATCAGAATAAACCCCTGGATCAGCGACCTTTCTCCAGAATCCTAGTCACTATAACTAATATTATTAGACACTAGAAATGCATCCAGACCCTTTTTGAACTCTGTTAGTAAATTCACCATGGCAAGTTCCTCTGGCACAGAGTTCCAGTCTCACTGCTCTTACAGGAAAGAATCCCTTTCTATGTTTATGTAGAAATTTTCTTTGCTCAAGACCTAGAGGATGCCCCTTATTCTAGATCTAGTTCAGGGTATAAATAGAGATCTCTATATTAACCTTTGATATATTTAAACATATTTATGAGGTCAGCCTGAAGCCCTTTTTTCTCTAAGATAAATAACCTTAATTTTACTAATCTTTCTGGGTATTGTAGTCCACTCAGTCATTTTATTATTTTCGTTGCCTGCCTTTGAACCTGTTCAAGCTCTACAACTCTTTCCTGTGCACTGGTGCCCACAGCTGAACACAATATTCCATGTGTGTTCTGACCAGTGATTTGTATAATGTGAGAATAATGTTCTCACCATGTGCATCTCTGCACCTTTTAATACACCACATTATCCTATTTGCCTTTGCCGCTGCTGCCTGACACTGGTTGTTACAATTAAGTTTACTGTCCACCAGGATTCCCATGCCTTCTCCACGTCACTTTTACCCAGCGTTTTTCCATTTAACATGTAGTCATGTAATGGATTTTTCCCTCCCATGTGCATAACCTTGCATTTATTTTTGTTAAACCTCATCTGCCACTTCTCTGCCCAGGCCTCCAATTTATCCAGATCCCTTTGTAATCACACATTTTCCTCTATTGTGTTGATTACTTTACAGAGCTTAGTATCATCTGCGAAGATCGATATTCTACTGTGCAATCCATATGTAAGATCGTTAATGAAAATGTTAAAGAGGATAGGGCCCAATACTGAGCCCTGTGGTACCCCACTAGTAACAGGGATCCAGTCTGAGTATGCACCGTTAATTATCACCCTTTGTTTTCTATCTCTGAGCCAGTTGCTTACCCACTTGTACACAAGTCCAAGCATTCTTATTTTATTTACCAACCTTTTATGTGGAACAGTATCAAATGCTTTAGCAAAATCCAGATATATGACATCCAGTGCCTCACTCTGATCCAGTCTAGAACTAACTTCCTCATAGAAGCTGATGAGATTAGTTTGACAGGACCGATCCTTAATAAACCCATGCTGGAACAGCGTTATACATTTATTTTCAGTGAGATAATCCAGGATAACATCTCTAAGAAAACCTTTAAACATTTTACCAACAACAGAGGTTAAGCTTACCGGCCTATAGTTTCCTGGATCACTTTTTGACCCCTTTTTGAATATTGGCACCACATTTGCCATGTGCCAGTCCTTTGGGACATACCCGTTATTAGCAGTCATAAATATAAGAATAGGGGCCTATCTATGACATCACTTAACTCCCTTAGGACACGGGGGTGTATACATCAGACCTGGGGATTTGTCTATTTTAAGCTTCATAAGGCGGAGCTGCACTTACTTCCTCGGTAGACATACATGGGGATTTAACTATTTTTTAAACCAAAGGCAGTCATTTCCTTGGTAAATACAGTGGAGAAAATTTTTTTAGCAGGTTTGCTTTTTTCTTGTCGCCCTCTATAGTCTCTCCCTCAATGCTTTTCAAGGGGCCAACATTCTCTGTTTTAATATTTTTACTATTCATATAGTTACAAAATATTTTTGGGTTACTTTTACTTTCTATGGCAATATGTCTCTCTGTCTCCAGCTTTGCTGCCTTTATCAATATTTTACATATTTTATTTTTTTCATTATAGCTTCTTAGCGCCTCTTCACTGCCCTCCTGTTTTAGTAGATGAAATGCTTTCTTTTTGTTATTTATTGCCTCTTTTACATCCCTGTTGATCCACATTGAGTTCTTCCTGTTTCTAATTATTTTATTACCATAAGGTATGTACCTCTCACAGTGGTAGCCTAGGATGTTTTTAAAAATATCCCATTTATTATTTGTTCTGCCATATTTAAACACATTGTCCCAGTCAATACGGTTTAGGGCCTCCCTAAGCAGAATGAAATTAGCCTTTCTAAAATTCTGTGTTTTTGTGGCTCCCTGACAAAAAAACTCTCTTGAAGGATAAATGGAAATGTATTATATTATGGTCACTATTTCCTAGATGCCCCTCAACCTGAACCTTTGTTACTCTGTCAGGTCTATTAGTGAATATTAAGTCTAGAAGGGCCTTTCCTCTAGTCGGTTCCTGCACCATTTGGCAAAGGTAATTATCATTAGTTATTGACAAAAACCTGTTTCCTTTATGAGAGCTACAGGCTTCAGTTTCCCAATTGATGTCTGGATAGTTAGTCACCCATAATAACAACCTCATTTTGTTTAGCCGCCTCTTCTATTCGTCTGAGGAGTACATCTTCCATGGGTTCTGTTATATTTGGGGGCCTATAGCAGACTTCTATTACTATTACATTGTTATTGTTATCTCCATGTTTATTTACCCATAATGATTCTACATGTTCATTACCTGTACCTATATCTGACCGCAGTGTTGGCTTCAGACAGGATTTTACATAGAGACAGACACCTCCCCCCTTCCGGTCTTTACGATCTCTTCTAAATAGACTGTAACCCTGTAAGTTAACTGCCCAGTCGTAGCTCTCATCCAGCCATGTCTCAGTTATCCCCACTATGTCATATTTTTCTTCAGCAATTAATAATTCTAGTTCATGTACTTTGTTGGTGAGACTCCTGGCATTGGTTAGCATGAAATTTATAGATTTTTCAGTTTTTATTCCTTTCTCCCTATTTTTTTTAACTATTGCTAAACCCCCTTCCTCCACTCCACCCCCTGACTTATTAGTAATTCCCAGCTCTCTAACTTCACTATCTTGCACGCTATATGTCAGGGACCGGTCAAGGACACATGCACAGACACAGACAAGTGGGCCCTGACTCTGATCCCAGCCCCTGTCCCTGCCTTTTGGGGAACCCGACTCCTTAATAGGTCGGCCCCAACCAGAAGACTGATCGCTGCACTGGTATACGTGTGACACAGACGGGACAAACAGACACAGAACAATAAGCGTGGTCAGGCGGTCCAAAGTCGGCAACAGTACGGGTAACGCGGTACAGAGACGTGAGACAGAAGAGTAAAACCGGGGTCCAAACCAAAGGTCAATACCGGGCGGGCGCAACAGTACCCAAAACACTGGAGAGAGAAAAGGTCGAAAAAACAGGGCCCCCGGGGGGGGGGGTAACAGAAAAGGGGGCAGCATTTAAAATCAAGGCTAGCTACAAAGGGAGAAGGGCACTATAGCAGGCAATGAGAAGGTTGAAATGAACCTTAATATAGGAAACCCAAAGGGGGGCAGGATTGGGGTATAGGGGGAAAGAAAAAACAAGGCTGGATAGGAACGAAAAGGGTTTTCAAACCAAAACAGGAGAAAATCATTAAATCCAAGAGTGCTGGAGGATTTCCCGGCCAGGGGGGTGGGCCAGGAATAATAAAACAAGGAGGGGAGAACACAGTTCACAATTGTTTTAATACAATACAAAACTCAAGTAAGAAACCAAGGGGTTTTGTCGCAACGGGCCGGGGGGCCGGGCCCAAAAAGAGCCCCAAAACTGAGGGTTCCCGGGCAGGCATGATCATACAGTACCCCCCCCCCCCCCCTTGGAGGGGCCCCGGGGCCCCCAAAAGACCCCCTTGGTTTAGTGTGATGGGGTTTTGGAAACCAAATTTTTTCCCTTTTTTGGTTGGGGCCAATTTTTTTAAAAGGGGGCTTGGAAAAAAGGGGGTTTCCTTGGTCTGGGTCGGCGTTTTTTTATTGTTTGTTTTTGTTTTTGGGGTTTTTAAGAGGGCTTATTTACTCCCAGGGCCCCGGGCTGTGAAAAGTCGAAAAAACGGTGGATTCTATTTTTTGGGGGTTTACCCAAACCCGTAGTGGGGAGAGTATATGAGATGGGAACCTTTATAGCAAAAGGGGACCCGCTTTTGACAGGGGAGAATTCTGTGTATGGTAGTCGAGAGATAAATTCCCGGGGAAAGAAAATATTCAGGTTCCCTTTAAAATATAAAATTTTAGAAATTCCCCCTTCGGGCAGACAAGTTAAGCTTTGCCCCCGGGGGCAAGGTCTTTTGGTCAATCATTGGTGGGTTGGAGGCGAATTATCCGCAACTCTCTATTAAGTTTTCGATTTACCTTCTGAAAATTTGTGAGGGTTTTTAAATTCCGCCACCCCAAGGGATCAACAGATTTCAAATGAGAACCCATGAGTCACCATTTGATCGTCAGGGTTTCCAGTCAAACAAGGATTGGGGGCAGCGGAGCAGGGCAACCAAAAAATAATATCCGCGGGGGTTTTTCTCATGCCAAAAAAACAAAAGTTTTTCGTTGCGAATAAAATTTCAAAGTGATTCTTTAGTCCGAAATTTGATTTTCCCCAATTAGGAGGTTGAACTACCCTGAAACCAAAAAGGGAGTTTAAAATGGAAGTGTTCCAAACCCAAGGCCGGGACAACAGACATCTAAAAAAAACTAGCAGCAGCGCCGGCAATCATAGCTTGAAAAGCGAAAATTCTTAAAAATTAGGCAAGGTTACAGGCAAAAAAAAAACTTATTACCGGGAGTTAGGAGGTACCTGTATACCTGAGTTACCTTCCTAAAAAACCCCTAAGGCGTTCAGCTTTTCCCTTTGAGTGATTGGTCGAGTCGGCGTCTCTCAAAAAAAATGGTGGTTTTTCCCGAAAATACAAGAAAAAAGCATTTCCAGGTGTCTCTCCTGGTGGCGCGATGTAAAACCCAACATCATGGGTTCTTCCTCGGGTTTTTTAAATGTGGGCGTTTTGAAGATGAAGGGAGAATTTTTCAGAAAAAGCAACGGAGGTTTTACAGAAAAAATTTGACTTAAAGGAACAGTCGCCCCCCCTTTTTTTTCCCCTGGTCTCTCTCTTAGTCTTCTGTCAATGTCAGGCTGGGGGTATAAAGTTTTTCGGTCTAGGGGTTGGAGGCTGAATATAGCATCCTTTACCGATCAGTAGACTTGTCTAAAGGGGGGGTTTTAAGGGGTAGGCAGACCCCCGGTTTGGGGACACCCTTGGCGAAACTAGAACAATAGTCTTCAGCCGAGCGGCGACCCTGGTGTTGTAGGGTGGTTTTGCCCGCCACCGATTGGGATTGTCATAGACATGGCCCTTAAGCCTGAAAAAAACTTTCAAGAACTCCATTTGGGGCTTCAGGGGCTAGCTAAAGCCCAATCCTGAGGTGGGCTGGAAAGGGGGGAGACACCACAAATGCTCCTTTTCGGTTCAGTGGGAAAAAAAAATTGAAGGGAAAAAACAGGTGACGGATTCCCCCGAAGTTCGGAACCTGTTGGGTTTCCATCAAAGCGATCCGGCAACAGCATTTGGATTTGAAACGGACGCTAGGATTCACAAAACAGGGGCAGGTATGGAACAGAAGGGGCGGCAAGATGGGTGCCGGGGTAGCTATGGCATCCAGCGTTGGAGATTTGGGTTAAAAAGCCCCGCCATGCCTGAAATGAGTTGTCAACTCTTCCAAGGCGGTCGGTGACCGACAAGTGGTATCATATTAAAAGCCGGGGAGTTGTTGGGGTAAGGGCCTTGCTAAAATGTCGGGCCCGGTGGGGGAACATCCCACGACACAGAAATGGGCCCTGACTCTATCCGCCCCTGTCCCCCCTTTTGGGGAACCCGATCCTTAATAGGTGGGGCCCCAACAGAAGATGAGCTGACTGATTCTTTTGTGACACGAGGGAAAAAACGACACAGAACAATAAGCGTGGTCAGGCGGCCCAAAAGTCGGAAACAGTACGGGTAACGCGGTTAAGAGACGTGGACGAAGATTTAAAACGGGGGCCCAACCCCAAAGGGTAAATTTACCGGTCGGGCGCAACAGCCAAAATCACTAGGGGAGAGAATGGTCAGAAGCCGCGGGGTCAGGTAACGAAAGGACGCATAAGTCAAGGCTAGTACGGGGAGAAGCCCATGTAGAGGCAATGTGAAGGTGAAAGGGAACCCTTTAAATATGGGGAAAACCAAGGGAGGCAGGATTGAGGTCATAGGTGGAAAAAAAACCCCCAAGGGTGGTAGGAAAGAAGGTTGTCAAATCAAACAGGGGAAAAAATATTAATCCAAAGAGTGCTGGGGGTTCCCGGCCGGGGGTGGGCAGGAATTTAACAAGCAAAGGGGCGAGGAGAACACAGTTACACTTTGTGAATACAAACAAAACATAAGTGAAAACCCGGGTTCCGTCGCAAAGGGGTGGCGGCGAAAAAAGGCCAAAGTGAGGTTCTTTTCAGGGGATGATAGACAATTGTGTAGTTTAACCCCCCCCCGTCCTAATTTTAAAAATTTATTCAGTTCCCAGCCTTCTGCCCCCCCTAAGCTGCACCCCCCCCCCTTTAGGGGGAGCCCATCCCTAGGTAGAGTCTGTAGCCAAGACAGAAGTCAGCCAAGTTCTCCAAAAACCCAAATCCCTCTTTCCTACACCAATTTTTGAGCCACTTATTCACCTCTCTAATCTCCCGCTGCCTCTCTGGTGTGGCCCGTGGAACAGGTAATATTTCTGAAAATATTACCCTGGAGGTCCTTGAGCTTTTGGCCTAAGTCCCTGAAATCCTTTTTAAGGACACTCCACCTACCTCTAACTTTGTCATTGGTGCCAATGTGCACCATGACAGCTGGATTCTCACCAGCCTCACCCAGCCACCTGTCAGCCCGATCCACGATATGTTGAACTCAGGCCCCAGGTAAACAACATATTGTTCGACGATCCTGGTCTTTGTGGCAGATTGCCCTGTCTGTGCCTCTAATTATGGAGTCCCCAACTACCACCACCTGTCTAGCCTGCTCTGCACTCCTATTCCCCATCTTACTGGAGCAGACAGGGGTAGTGTCTTGCTGCAGCAATGCTATTTCTGAGCTGATATCCCCCTCATCCGCCAATCTTGCAAATTTGTTGGGGTGTACCAGATCAGGACTAGCCTCCCTGACACTCTTCCCTCTACCCTTCTTTCTAACTGTTACCCAGCTAGCCGCCTCATATTCCTGCACTTCCATCCTCCCCAGCATCTACACCTGAGAGTGATTGCTCAGTGAGCAACAAACTCGCTTCCAAGTTGGCAATGGATCTCAGTGTTGCCACTTGCTCATTTAGATCCAGGATACGGGCTTCTAAATGTGCAGTGTGCATACATCTTGCACAGTAGTGTGGACTCTCGAACTGTTGCTCAAGGATGGCATACATTGCACAGGTTGAGCACTGGACGGCATTGTCAATCATGGAACTCATGGGGAAGATATACAAATACAATGATAAGCAGTACAATACTGTCCCCTCTAAACCCCCCAATCTAAAGTCCCTCAATATTACGTCCCCACACTTAAAAAGACACACTTGAAAGAGACACACTCGCTCACTCGTTCACTCGCTCAGATACTTAGCTTTTAAATCTTTTTCCCAGAGCTGTGCTGCAACCTTCCAGGAAGCAAAAGGCCTCTTCCAGGAAGCAAAATTATGTACTGGGGAATGTCTTTGTGGCCTTCTCTGGGCCCACTACTTTACGTGAAAGGCATTTTTAAACAATTTGAGTATAAATCCATCCATGCACATCACATACATCCAGGACCACCATCAAGAAGGTAAGGGTCTCATATAGGCAAAGCATCTGCCCCTTTCCCCGAAGAAAAACATCTTTTGTGGAGATAATTTGGTGAAAACATGCAATTGCACCATTGTTTTGCGGTTAATTTTTTTTAAAGTTTATTTCATATTCTCTTTTTTGTGGGTCTATTTTGCATGCTGATACCTAATTTATTTAGTTTTTGTTATATTGTACTACTTGTAAAAGGTTGTAAAGTATAGCACGGATTCTGTTAACTTATAACAGAAAGTGGAACTTGCACAGATTTCAGTGCAAAATGCAAACAGATTACGAAATCCACATTTATATTCCCCTGTGTAAAACACACTAGACTCCTTTAGCCTATGAGAACCTACAGGCCAATCGTGCCCTGCATCATAACAGTGGCATTGCTAGGGACTATAAAAACATATGCCTCTTCCTCCAAAAATACATTTTATGTAAATATAAAGATACACATAACTACAACTATATGTAACAATACTGATGGACTCCAAACAACAGCTTGCAACCCAAGAAGTACACAAGCAGTCTCAGGAAAGGCATTGTGAAGCAGATCAATAAAAAGACTCATTGTTAGATGATTCGGCAAACTGATGTCGGGTGGACGAAGACAGGTGAACCGGTAAGTTCAAATGCATTTACAATACAGGAATGAAAGAGTAAAAGTGATAACTGTCCCTCAAAAGCTCACCATACGATTACCCATAACACTAGAACTCTAACACCTCTCGCTCAGATGTGTCCCTAAACTAAGATTTACACTAAAACAGCAAAGTGCTATATCACCCATAGAGTCCCAGGCAGAGCCCAACAGAAATAGACCAAAACTATATTTCTCAAACTACAAAGTCCAAAACTAAACCAAAGAAGACTGAAGAAAGGAACAACGTACTTAAAGGTAAACTGTCAGGTGGCTTATACTCCCCTGTATGAAAGCAGGATGTGAAAGAGGGAAAGAAGCTGAAACCAATATTACCAAAAAACTGTATAGCAAGACCAAATATTACCGTCATATCATCACCACATATCAACACCATCTAGTGCCTGATTAATACCACTATACAGATGCTGACCAAAACTGTATAGAAAAACAATATACAAGGGCCAAGTAATACCACCACATATCACTAAAAAGTGACTGAATAATAAAACTTTTTTTTATTTAATATACACTATTACAGAATGATCCGTATTACTGCAATACAATGATCATATGTTAGTAGATCCCAGTTGTACACTGTCTCTGCAGAAATATATTTGGATACATCCAAAGACTAACAGGAGGTGTCTTCTCTCGCAGAAGTTGTTCTATTTCCCTTCTCTTCTCCTTTTGGCACAACCCACCATAACAACTTCTTCTGGCGACGACTCATCCTTGCAGAATTTTCCGCTTAAAAATGTTAGACTTCACACTTTTGTCAGCAACTCCCTCCTTATTCCTCACGTCTATCTATATTCCCCATCTGCAGTGCTCCAAACGGTAATAATGTCCCTATAAGTGTCCCACACAGTAATAAATGGGATCCTACAGCAACATGTCACACTAATAGAAATGTCCGATATTAGTTTGTAGAATCTTTTAGAAAGGGAAGCTCTCTCCTTAGGCTATGTTCACACGGCTTATTTTGGGACGCAATTTGCCACGTATTGAGAGCGTACTGCACTCTAATACGAGTGAAATGCGCCCCAATCATTACGCTAATCCACAGTTCTCTTAGAGATCTATGGATTACGCCTCCTCTTCCTGCGTATACAATATGATTGAATTGCAGGCGCGGGGAGATAATTGACATGTCATTTATTCACGGCGCTTACGCGGCGCGAGTAGTGACAGTCTATGGGACTGGCGGGCTGACGCCCCCTCCCCGCGCCGCAGGAGTACGCGAGCTCCCGAACACCCGGCATAATTGCGGGGCATACTGTACGCCCTGCAATTAGCCGTGTGAACATAGCCTTAGGGACAGCGCCATATTGGCGTGTGGAGAGCTTCACAGCTCCTTTCCCATAATACCTTGTGATTTGTAGAATCTTTGTAGAAGAGCATGACCAAGACTTCCAAGTACAAGTCTGGCTCCCTAATTTCTCAGTCTTAAACACTATAGAGTGGACCACTGTAATTGTTGTGTTCACTCTATGGATCCTTTACCACACACCCTCTAGCAGCAGTAGGATGCAGTGCAGTCAGCTTAGCTCCAGATACCTATGACAACCTACCAGAATCCTATTGAGTCACTCCCAGCTCATGCGCATGCTTCACATGGCGGTTATGCTGGACCTTAGCTGGTGGTCAGAATAATGTGACTCCCAATGTAGTAAAATTCCAAGTATCTTTCAATAGAGTATTTTGTTGAGGAGCCGCAAAAACATTGAATTTCAGGAAGGCTAATCTGCTGAGAGAGGCCCTAAACTGCACTGACTGGGACAATGTCTTCAAAAATAACAGACCAAATAATAAATGTGAGATTTTTAAAAGCATCTTAAGCCTCCAATGTGAGAGATACATACCTTCTGGAAATAAGAAACAGGAAAAAAACTATGTGGATCAACAATGATGTAAAGGAGGCAATAAATAACAAAAATAAAGGGGGACATGTATGAAGACGGTCTTAGTCTAAGACTTTCTTTAATGCCGCTAGCAACCAAGCAGAGCGCCTGTGACATCCTTTCAGAGCACTAGATGAAATGTAAGGGGACCTCTGGTTGCTATGGGCAACAAAGAAAGTCTTAGGGTATGTTCACACGGTTTATTTTCTAGCATAATTGCATGCGTATTTCGGCACGTTTTACGTTTAATGGTTGGCGAAATGTGAGCCGCAATTACGGTAATTCATAGCTCTCATAGAGAGCCATGGATCACACGTCGTCCCCCCGCGCATACAATACGATCATATTGTACACGCGGGGGGAGAATTGACATGTCAATTTTTAGCAGCGAATACGTGCTCCTGACAATTCATGTCTATGGGGTCGGCACCCGCCTGACCCCCCCGTGCTTTGGAATTACGCGCTGAGCAGCATGTGGTTCCATAAAACCCAAAGACAGTTTTCATACATGTGGCCCAAAGTGTTTAAAGCTACTGAAACAGGAGGGCAGTGAAGAGGCACTAAAAAGCTATAAGGAAAAAATAAAATATGTAAAATAATGATAAAGACAGCAAAGCTGGAGACAGAAAGTTATATTGCCATAGAAAGTAAAACTAAAAATATTTTCAACTATATAAATAGAAAAAAGATTAAAACTAAAAATGTTGGCCCTTTGAAAAGTAATGAGGGAGGTTTTGTAGAGGGTTATGAGAAGAAAGCAAATATACAGCACAATTTTTTCTCCACTGTATTTACTGAGGAAAAGAGCGATGAGGTAAACTCCACCTGAAATGTTTCTTGTCTAACCCAGGAAGAAGTGCAGCTCCATCTTAAGAAGATGAAAATAGATAAATCACCAGGTCCTGATGGTATACATCCCCGTTTAAAGAGGGATTTAAGAAATGTCATAGACAGACCCCTATTCTTAATATTTATGGACTGTATAATAACGGGGTGTGTCCCAAAGGATTGGTGCATAGCAAATTTGGTGCCAATATTCAAAAAGAGGTCAAAAAGTTATCCTGGAAACTATAGGCCGGTAAATTTAACCTCTGTTATGGGTAAAATGTTTAAATGTTTTCTATGAGATGCTATCCTAGAGTATCTCACTGAAAATAAATGTATAACTCCGCCCCAGCATGGGTTTATGAAGAATCAGTCCTGTCCAAGTCTGTGGAGGTTAGTTCTAGACTGAATTGGGGTGAGGCACTAGGGGTCATTTGTATGAAAACTGTCTAGGTCTAAAATACTGTTTGTTGCCCATTGCAACCAATCAGAGCACCCCTTTCATTTCATATCGTGCTCTGGAGAAGTTAAAGTGGATGTCTGGTTGCTGTGGGCAACAAAGAGTTTTAGACCTAGACAGTTTTCATACATATGGCCCTAATTGTCATATATCTGTATTTTTTAAAAGCATTCGATACAGTGCCACATATTGGTAAGTAAAAGGATCTCATTGGCTGCAAAAATCACGTGACCTCATTTTATCTATGCAACTGCATTTCCTGTTCAGCTCATTCTCTGTCTATGACACTACACAGCAGGACGTGGCGGCGTTTAAACCAATAGCTGTTCTAACAGCTCTGAGAGATAGTCTCTTTTAACACAAGAAGCAATCCACCTACCTACAGCTTAGAATAGAGTTAGATTAGAGAATTTCACTTTTTATTTAGTTAGAGAAAGTTTTAAGGATGTCTACTTGTGTGTTCAGCCGTGAGGGTACAGGGAGAGGGGGGGAGGGGCAGCAGGAGGAGAGGCTTTGGAAAGGAAGGGAGATATTGTGCAGCTCAGTGTGTTCTGTGACCTTCAATAGAACAAGCATTTTTTTTACCACATTTTTGGCCAGCTGACCTCTGATAGGAGGTGAAATTGTCCCTTTTTTTTCAGTTCTATTGCAATCACTGCGTGTCAGTGTTAGAAAAAACCAGCATAACATATCCCTATAACTTTTAAATAGTCTTATTGAAGTCCGTGTGTCTGTTTGCCACAAAGAGCTCAGTTGTACGCATATTGTGTTATACATAATTTATAGTAAATTACGTCTGTAGTCAGTGGTGCGAAGACTGCCATATTAATCCATATAACATTTAAATACTCCTATTGCAGTACGTGCGTCTGTTTGCCACAAAGCACTCAGTTGTATGCATATTGTGTTATACATATTTTATAGTAAATTACGCCTGTTGTCAGTGGTGCGAAGGTCACCATATTAATCCATATAACATTTAAATACTCTTATTGCAGTCCGTGCGTCTGTTTGCCGCAAAGAGCTCAGTTGTACGCATATTGTGTTATACATATTTTATAGTAAATTACGCCTGTTGTTAGTGGTGTGAAAGGCCGCCATATTAATCCTTTTTAAAATTTTAAATACTTTATTTGCATTTCCAAATGCGTCTGTTTGGCACCAAAGAGTCGTTTTGTAAATATGTGTTATATTGGGGGTTTTTGTTTTTTTTGGGGGGGGGGGGGGGGGTAAATTTATGCCTGTTGTCGGGGTGGTTGCGAAGGCGCCATATTAATCAATATAACATTTTTTTTAAATACTCTTAAAATTGAAGTCCGTGCGTCTTTGTTTGGCAAAGAGCTATTGTTTTGGCGCTTTGTGTTTTTACATATCTATATGTAAAATTATGCCTGTTGTCAGTGGTGTGAAGGCCGCCATATTAATCCATATAACATTTAAATACTCTTATTGCAGTCTGTGAGTCTGTTTGCCGCAAAGAGCTCCGTTGTAGGCAAATTGTCTTATACATATTTTATAGTAAATTACGCCTGTGGTGCGAAGACCGCCATATTAATCCATATAACATTTAAATACTCTTATTGCAGTCCCTGTGTCGGTTTGCCGCAATGAAGTCAGTTGTACGCATATTGTGTTATACATATTTTAAAGTAAATTATGCCTGTTGTTAGTGGTGCGAAGGCCGCCATATTAATCCATATAATATTTAAATACTCTTATTGCAGTCTGTGTGTCTGTTTGCCGCAAAGAGCTCAGTTGTACGCAAATTGTGCTATACATATTTAATAGTAAATTACACCTGTAGTCAGTGGTGCGAAGGCCGGCATATTAATCCATATGACATTTAAATAAACTTATTGCAGTCCGTGCATCTGTTTGCCGCAAAGAGCTCAGTTGTACGCAAATTGTGCTATACATATTTTATAGTAAATTACGCCTGTTGTCAGTGGTGCGAAGGTCACCATATTAATCCATATAAACATTTAAATACTTATTTTGCAGTCGTGCGTCTGTTTGCCGCAAAGAGCTCAGTTGTACGCATATTGTGTTATACATATTTTATAGTAAATTACGCCTGTTGTCAGTGGTGTGAAAGGCCGCCATATTAATCCATATAAAATTTAAATTTCTTTTTGCCAGTATGCTTTGGGTTGGCACAAAGAGCTCAGTTGTACGCATATTGTGTTATACATATTTTATAGTAAATTATGCCTGTTGTCAGTGGTGTGAAGGCCGCCATATTAATCCATATAACATTTAAAATCCTCTTATTGCAGTCCGTGTGTCTGTTTGGCAAAAAGAGCTCATTGTACGCATATTGTTTTAATACTATTTTATAGTAAATTATGCCTGTTGTCAGTGGTGCGAAGGCCGCCATATTAATCCATATAACATTTAAATACTCTTATTGCAGTCCGTGCGTCTGTTTGGCACAAAGAGCTCAGTTGTACGCATATTGTGTTGTACATATTTGATAGTAAATTAAGCTTGTTGTCAGTAGTGCGAAGGACGCCATATAACATTTAAATACACATATTGCAGTCCGTGCGTCTGTTTGGCACAAAGAGCTCAGTTGTACGCATATTGTGTTGTACATATCTTATAGTAAATTATGCCTGTTGTCAGTGGTGTGAAGGCCGCCATATTAATCCATATAACATTTAAATACTCTTATTGCAGTCGGTGAGTCTGTTTGCCGCAAAGAGCTCAGTTGTACGCAAATTGTGGTATACTTATTTTATAGTAAATTACACCTGTTGTCAGTGGTGCGAAGACCGCCATATTAATCCATATAAACATTTAAATACTCTTATTGCAGTCCCTGTGTCTGTTTGCCGCAAAGAACTCAGTTGTACGCATATTGTGTTATACATATTTTATAGTAAATTACACCTGTAGTCAGTGGTGCGAAGGCCGCCATATTAATCCATATGACATTTAAATAAACTTATTGCAGTCCGTGCATCGGTTTGCCGCAAAGAGCTCAGTTGTACGCAAATTGTGATATACTTATTTTATAGTAAAGTGCACCTGTTGTCAGTGCTGCAAAGACCGCCACATTAATCCATATAACAGTTAAATACTCTTATTGCAGTCCGTGCGTCTGTTTGCCGCAAAGAGCTCAGTTGTGCGCATATTGTGTTATACATATTTTATAGTAAATTACGCCTGTTGTCATTGGTGCGAAGGCCGCCATATTAATCCATATAACCTTTAAATACTCTTATTGCAGTCCGTGCGTCTGGTTGACGTAGAGAGCTCAGTTGTAGGCAAATTGTCTTATACATATTTTATAGTAAATTACGCCTGTTTTCAGTGGTGGCAAAACCGCCATATGTAATACATATAACTGTTCAATACTTCTATTTCACTCAGTGCATCTCAGTTTGGCGCTAATTGTGCATTTGTATGATGGTTTGTTGAAAACTATCAATTGCTAGTCCTACTGGGCAGTTGTAAATCTCAGGGACTGAAGGAAGAACACTGTTGATTTTGTGTTACGGTTCCACCAGACCGCATTTCACAGATATTTGATAGAAACAATTCTGTTTCTAATCCTAGTTGGCTGTTGGAAATTACAGGGATTTAAGAATAGCTGTGATTTGCCGTCTTTCAATAAGAGACTGTCAAAAACTCTTCTATACCCTTTAAATTGTTATATTTCTGAACATGGAGCGAACTGCAGGTGGCAAGCGAGCAAAGAGGGGTGTAGGACATGGAGGTAGAGGTACGAGAGAAGGTGCTCCTTCCAGTGCTGGCGACAACACGTAATCTAGGGGATCGTCGGTTGCAGGAATGTCAGGCCTGTCATTGATGGGTCGGTGCCCTGCGAATCTCAGTAACGAACAGCGTCGCCAATCTGTTCTTCAGTGGTTAATGCAACCTGCATCCAGCAGTCTTACCTCCTCGTCCTCCCAGTCACGGCCACAAATGTCGCCATTTATCATCGTCAGCATCCGCTCCAACATGAAGCGAAGGCAGCCAAAAAGTCAACTCATGTACCCACCACTGTGGATAATCCATTTTCTGAAGACCTCTTTGATGACAAAATGTGGTTGGGGTCAGAAGGCATTTCAAAAGATCAAGAGGCCAAAGAGGATGATTTTGTCTGCTCTGACGCCCCAAACGCTGAAAGCCCTCAGAGGAGGAAAGGAAGCCGGTCAATCGGCAAAAATCCCGGGCGGTCGGGAACCCCTTGCAGTGCCTGTTGCTTGTAGCCCACAGCTCCAGGATGTAGAATGTCAGGACGAGGAAGTCACCTGTGTAGATGATGATGATGATGACAACATTGCAGATCCATCGTGGTCTTTTCAGCAGAATTTGCTTGCGAGAGCTTTATAACTGGACGAGGAGGAAGACGATGGGGTAGCGTCAGTACGGGTTCCGCCTCAAAAAGGGAGAGGGCGGTCGTGCAAGTCCGCTGAGATTATTCCACCAGCCATGAGGAGCAGAAACACCGCTCCTCGCTTATCGCCGTCGAAAAGATCCAGGACCTCTCAAGCCTGGGCCTTCAATCAAGCCTCTGATTCACCCAGCGATGTCATATGCCGCCTTTGCGGTAAAGGCATCAGTAGAGGGAAGAATCTTAGGTGTTTAACCGCCACTAACATGTCTAGTCACATGCAGCGAATGCATGAGTTGAAATGGAGGGAACATTTGGCGAAAAAAGGCCACACCGATCCAGGGCTTCCAACCTCTGTCACACCCTCTGTCTCCGCCTCCTCATACTCCGCCACTTCCAAGACCAAGCGTTCCTCAGCTGCCCATGTCTCTCAGTGTCATGATCAAGGATCAGCCTCCGCTTCAGCCTCCACCGTTGCCCGAGAACCACCACCACCGCCAGAAACCCATCCTACACCTTCTCCTTCTACCAGTTTGACCTGCACGCCGTACAGCAGCCATTCTAGCAGCCAGCCTTCTGTCTACCAGGTTTGGGAGCAGAAGAAACACTTTAACCCAAACCATCCCAAAGCCAAAAGCCTGAATGTCGGCATTGCCAGGCTTTTGGCCTTGGAAATGTTGCCTTTCCCTCTGGTGGACACAGATGGGTTCCGCCACGTCATGGCCCTTGCCTGCCCTTAATACCAGATGCCGAGAAGGCATTTCTTTTCCAGAAAAGCCGTCCCTGCCCTGGCCAGCCACGTGTCATCTAAAATTTTAAGCGCGTTGTCTGCATCTGTGTCCGACAAAGTCCATCTGACCACCGATATATGGACTAGTAAGCACGGCCAAGGCCGCTATATCTCTGTGACAGCTCACTGGGTGAGCTGGGTGGATGTCTCTGGTGGTGACGGTGGCTCTCTGGCTTGGTGCTCGCTCTTCAAAACTGCAGGGATGGTGCAGGGTTCTTTCCTCCAAGGTCCACTGGTAGCATCACGTGCCCAGAGAAAACAAGCCATGTTGAAATTAATTAATTAATCTGTCTTGGAGACCGTCAACACACAGGTCAGGAGATGTGGACGGCTCTTCGCAATGAGACCGAGCGCTGGTTGGGTTACATGAACCTTGTGCCTGGCATGGTGGTGTGCTATAATGGTCTAAATCGCTGGGCCGCCCTTAAGATCGGTCGGCTGGAGCACATCCCTTGCCTGGCACACGTCATGAACCTCGTCGTCCAGAAATTTCTAAAGCGCTACCCGGGTCTGGACTGCCTGCTGAGGAAGGCCCAAGGCCTGAGCTCACACTTCCGCCGTTCGCACCCTGCTTCGTCCCGGCTGGCTGCGTTACAGCGTCAGCTTGGCCTCCATGTCAACTGTCTCATTTTTGATGTGGCAACACGCTGGAATTACACCCTCCACATGCTCCAGCGATTGTGGCAGCAGCGCAATGCCATTACGCAGTACAATGGGACACATGGCCTGACAAGCAGCGGTGTGGACCTCGGGGTGCTGAGCCATCGAGAGTGGAGGCAGGTGAAAGAGCTCAGCACCATCCTTGCCAAATTTTGAAGAAGCCACCAAAATGGTCAGTGCGGACAATGCCCTTGTTAGCATGAGCATTGTGGTGATTTTAGTTCTGGAACAATCGTTGGACACTCTGAAACAGCAGGTCCCACCAGCGACGGAGGAGGAGACGTACACAGATGCGGACACAGAGCCTTTCTTTCCGTCGAATCCAGAAGGCCCGACAGTTTCACAACTTTATCGGTCTTCATTAGGCAGTCGTTCGGGGTCCAGGGCTGGTGCTATTCGGCGCCTCAGCTCTCAGGGTACAGCATCTGAGGCAAGTCAGGGCTGTGTTGAAGCTGAGGCGGAGGAAGTGGAGGAGAAGGATAAGGTATTCTTGGACCGATGTCCCTGCCTTGAAAAGAGGTTGGCACGGATTTGAGGCGGAGGAGGAAGATGAGGAAGATCAGTTTGCTAGTGCCCTCGACCAGAGGCTTGGGAAATCAAGGCTCCATCTCTCACATGAAGTGTTGGATGCTCCATTTCCTCCAACATGATTCTCGCATTAAAGCCATCAAAATGAACAACAGTTACTGGATGGCCACCCTCCTCGATCCCCGATACAAAGCAAAACTCAGCACTTTCCTTCCACCCACCCAATTAGAGAGTAAAATGCAGGAATTGGAGACCGTGCTGATTGATCAACTGGAGACATCTGTTGCGTCTACTTCACGTTCTTCAAATGTCACGGCATGTGTAAGCAACGTCACAGCAGTAGAGTGCCAAGTAGCCACAGCCGCCCATTTAATACAATTAAAAAAAAAGAGAAACAAAGACGTGGTGGCTTCCATCCTATTTTAAAAATGTGTTTTCTAGAATTAAACTACTAAAAAACTTGCATGTACAAAATAAATAATACAAATATTCCTCTGAATTGTACAAGGGAGGTACAGGAAGACTTGAAACAGATGTAGGTTATTCAGAGGACATGGAGTATGGGCAGGAAGAGAACAAAGAACAGACACAATTTCCTCCAGCATGTTTAGTAAAACGAGAAAAAAAAGCCAACAAAAAGGGCACCTGGGTGGAACAGGAGCGTCAACCACCAGCATTTCAAAGTGAAGCTCAATTGGTCCGCACTCATACAAAGGGGAAAGCACTCTTGTAGAGGCAGAAATTTCTCAAGCGCTACCCAGGTCTTGACTGTGTACTGAGGAAGGCTGAAGGTCTTAACTCACACTTCCAATTCCGCAATCTGCTTCAGCATGACTGTTTACGTTGCTGCGTTATAAGGTCAATTTTACCGTTTTAATACATGACCGACGCCAGCCTGGGCTCTCACCGCACCCATTGTAAGTCTGGCCCTGGCAGCTGAACCTCCGTTTTAACAGATGACTGTTAACACGGAGGTTAACACGGCCCTGCTAGCTGAACCTGCGTGTTAATAGATGACGGATGCTAGCCTGTGCTCTCACCGCACCCACTGTAAGTCTGGCCCTGGCAGTTGAACCTCCGTGTTAACAGATGACTGACGGCAGCACTGGCTCTCACCGTTAGGGGCAATCAGGAGAGCTTCAAATTTTTATAAAAAATAAGATTTTGAAAAAGGTGATTTCTGTGAGGTTAAGTAATGTCAAAAAGGGCTCCAGGGCTGGACAAAAATTGCACAATTTGAGGCTTACAATTTTCTGGGGCTGGAGTCACTATGGGGTCGCATCATTTGATCTCCAGAGGATTCTGTCCCTAATCACTGAAGAAGGATTTGGAGGAAAAATTAAACCACTGAATTAATTGGCTGAATCACTCTCAGAAGCCAGGAGAGCAAATGTCTTCTCAACTAAGAAGTGTTGTGGGGATGATTAGGACATTTTTATTACTTATGGGGCGTGCAAACGAATTAACACATCTAGAGGTGTAAAAAAAAAAACCTTTTAAACTGCAGGGAGGGGTGTATGTTGTATGTTATGACACTTAAAAAAAAATCAAAATGATAATAATGTAAAACTATAAATAAAACTTATTACATAAATAAATTCTGTAATCGAATGTCAGTTACCAAAAAATATACTTAATGACAGTCACTGTACAAAATAGCATAGTGCCACTGTGTGATCTGTGGGTCAAACAGGTTTAAGGGTCATGCTGCGGTCCAGGACAGGGTTTGTCAATGTCCAGTTCAACTAAAATGGTGGTTCTAAACTACTTTCTTCCAGCACTGTTTAATCTATGGGTCATGCAGGTTTAGGGGTCATGTCCGGGCTCTCACCGCACCCACTGTAACTCCGGCCCTGCTAGCTGAACCTGCCTGATCCATGTTTACAGCCTCGCCTGCCTTGATCAGTAATTTCCTTCAACCCACTTGACAGTTGGATGCAAGATTTTCAGACAGGCCTCGTTGACCTACTGGGGACATCTGTTTCATTTGTTTCACATTCTAATGTCACGGTGGCACAATGTCACCAGTAAATGGCAAGTAGCTCTAGCAGCAGCAGTATTGGAAAACTATTTTTTTTTTTTATATAGTTTATTTCTTATTGCGAAATTTTCTGCTGATGGTCCATAAGGGCACCTGTGCGGGGTCATGCTACGTTACAGGATATGGATAGTCAATGTCCATTTTAATAAAATACTGCTTCAAAGACTACTTTCTTCCGGCACTTTTTAATCTGTGGGTCATGCAGGTTTGATGGTCATGCTGCGGTCCAGAACAGGGATAGTCAATGTCCAGTTCAACTAAAATTGTGGTTCAAAGACTCCTTTTTCCGGCACTTTTTAATCTGTGGGTCAAGTGGGTTTTGGTGTCATGCTGTGGTACAGGACAGGCATAGTCAATGTCCAGTTCAACTAAAATCGTGGTTCAAAGACTCCTTTTTCCGTCACTTTTTAATCTGTGGGTCATGCAGGTTTGAGTGTCATGCTGCAGTACAGGACAGGTATAGTCAATGTCCAGTTCAACTAAAATGGTGGTTCAAAGACTCCTTTTTAGGCACTTTTTAATCTGTGGGTCATGTAGATTTAAGGGTCATGCTGTGGTCCAGGACAGGTATAGTCAAGGGCCAGTTCAACTAAAATGGTGGTTCAAAGACTCCTTTTTCCGGTACTTGTTAATCTGTGGGTCAGACAGGTTTAAGGGTCATGCTGCGGTACAGGACAGGCATAGTCAATGTCCAGTTCAACTAAAGTGGTGGTTCAAAGACTCCTTTTTCCGGCACTTTTTAATCTGTGGGTCAGACAGGTTTAAGGGTCATGCAGCGGTACAGGACAGGTATAGCCACTTGCTATGGAATAGTCACTTGGAGAAAAAAGGCCACACAGGTGCTGGGCTTCCAACCACCATGACCGTGTGCCAGAGCTACATGAGCAAGCACCATCTCCAGTCGGCTGATACCCACCAACATCAGCACAGCCTACACCTTCCCTTTCCACTAGTGTGGCCTCCATGCTGTACAGTGGCCAGTACGGCAGCCAGCGTTCTGTGTACCAGTTGTGGGAGCAGAAGAAACACTTTCACCCCAACCATCCCAAAGCCAAAAGCCTGAATGTTGGCATTGCCAGGCTGTTGGCCTTGGAAATGTTGCCTTTCCACCTGGTGGACACAGATGGGTTCCGCCACGTCATGGCCCTGGCATGCCCCCAGTATCAGATGCCAAGAAGGCATTTCTTCACTAGAAAATCTGTCCCTACCCTGGCCCGCCATGTTGCAGAAAAGATCTCCAGCGCGTTGGCTGCATATGTGTCCACCAAAGTCCATCTCACTACAGACAGATCGATTAGTAAGCATGGTCAAGGGCGTTACATCTCACTGACTACTCACTGGGTGAGTTTGGTGGATGACAGTGCCTCTGGTGATGGTTCTCGTCTGGCACTCTTCAACACTGCTGGGATGGTGCAGAGTCCAGATCCCCAAACTTGACCGGTAGCATCACGTGCCAAGAGAAAGCAGGCCGTTCTCAAATTAATTTGTCTTGGAGACCGTCAACACACAGGTCAAGAGCTGTGGATGGCCCTGCGCACTCAGATCGATCAGTGGCTGGGCGCTAAGAACCTGGCGCCAGGCAATGTGGTGTGTAACAATGGGAACAATCTCCTCGCTGCCCTTAAGATTGGTAGACTTACGCACATCCCTTGCATGGCACACATCATGAACCTGGTTGTGCAGAAATTTCTCAAGCGTGTTATGAGGGGGCTCCTTAAGACCCTCCTTAACCTCGTTGTGCAGTTTCCAAATTAATCAATAATCCATAATTAAGACATATGCATATGAATGAAAAGAGATGCTGACACAGTTGTCAATGCAAATCTTCTGGTTTATTACAAGCAATACATGAGTTTATATAACTTCTGTTTAAGGCGGATCATGTTTTTAATATATTAGTAAAACAATATGTCATTATACATCATTATGCATGGATTACATATTCTATTGGTCGACGTAATTAAGCCTCCCCATAATTATCATACCAAAGCTCAACCTGATAAGTTTATTGGTTACTGTCCTCGACCCACTACAATCTGGTTTCCGACCCCACCACTCTACCGAAACCGCCCTAACCAAGGTCACCAACGATCTAATAACTGCCAAAGCCTCACGCCACTACTCTGTGTTTCTTCTCCTAGACCTGTCCTCCACCTTTGAAACTGTCGATCACTCCATCCTGCTAAAAATCATCTCCCTGGCATCACGGACTTGGCTTTTTCCTGGATCTTCTCATATCTCACTGAGCGGACATTCAGTGTCTCTCATTCTCGCTCCACCTCCTCCCCCCTGGCCACTCTCTGTTGGTTTTCCCCAGGGGTCAGTCCTGGGCCTGCTACTCTTCTCTCTCTACACTCTTGGCCTCGGTCAGCTCATAGCTTCACACGGCTTTCAATACCACCTATATGCGGACGACACACAGCTCTATATCTCTGGCCCAGATGTCACCTCTCTTCTCTCCCGGATCCCAGAATGCCTATCGTCCATATCCTCCTTCTTCTCCTCCCGTCTCCTAAAACTAAGGGCGACGTGTATGAAGATCGGCGCATCGGAGCACCCGTTTTCGAGCGCTCGAACGTGAAAGCTGCGCCTCATGTATGTCGGCGCCCGAGGTGCGCTTATACATGCGGTGAAAAGTTCCCTGCGCCTCGCAAGTGTGTGAGGCGCAGTGCGGGACTTAGGTGCAGAAGGTCTGCACCTAACATGCATTCCGATTCGAGACAGGCTGGAAAACAGCGAGAAATCATTAAACATGTTAGTGAATAGCAAAAAGAGTTGTCTTTCAAATGAATGAAAGAATAAATAGAAAAATCAAAGCTGTCTAAAAGCGATTAAATGTATTGAAAAAGTTGATAATTTAAAATCAAAGGGAAAATATATAAGATCGCTAAAGAAATAAATATCAGCTTTCAGCCCCGTGAGGCATGGAGTATGAATCAAAAAATTGTTTTTATTAGTTGTAAAACATTATCTGAAAAAATAGCTCAAACCTTCTAAAAATACATAAATAAAATCACTAACAAAAAATCAATAACGGCGCAACATCAGGAATTGGGATATTGGAAATTGCCGGAAAATACATTAATTCAAATTCTGCAAGCGCTTCTCATTGGTCGGCATAAACCAGCCAATCAGAATAGGAGCGACAGTGAACCATTAAAACCTATGGAGTAGTGTTGACCAATCAAAAGAAAAGGTGGGACAGTTCAAAATACAGTAAAAAATGTAGAAAAGAGCTGATTGGTTGAACAAGCGGGGGCTTGGCTATCCCGGCCAATCAGAGTGTGAGCTACTTTGTCCCATTGTAGTCTATGGAGAGATGGGGGCAGTAAAATCTCAGCTCCGTGAGGCATGCAGTATTAGTAAATAAATTGCTTTTATTAAGTGTAAAACATTCTCTGGAAAAGAGCTAAAATCTTATAAAAACATACATAAATAAAATCTATAACAACTCGTTTGTCGCCGTGAACGGCGCAACATCAGTAAGTGGGATACTGAAAACTGCCGGGTAATACAGTAATTCGAATTCTGTTAGCGCTTCTCATTGGTCGGCAGAAACCAGCCAATCAGAATAGGAGCGACAGTGAACCATTATAACCTATGGAGTAGTGTTGACCAATCAAATGAAAAGGCGGGACAGTTCAAAATACAGTAAAAAATGAAGAAAAGAGCTGATTGGTTGAAGTAGCGGGTTCTTGGCTATCCCGGTCAATCAGAGCGCAAGCTACTTTGTCCCAATGTAGTCTATGGAGAGATGGGGGCACTGAAATCTCAGCTCCGTGCGGCATGGAGTATTAGTAAATAAATCGTTTTTATTAGGTGTAAAACATTCTCTGGAAAAGAGCTAAAACCTTCTATAAACATACATAAATAAAATCACTAACAACGCGTTTGTCGCCGGGACCAGCGCAACATCAGGAATTGGGATATTGAAAACTGCCGGGAAATGCAGTAATTCAAATTCTGTAAGCACGTCTCATTGGTTGGCAGAAACCAGCCAATCAGAACAGGAGCAACAGTGACCCATTATAACCTATGGAGTAGTATGGACCAATCAAATGAAAAGGCGGGACAGTTCAAAATACAGTAAAAAATTAAGAAAAGAGCTGATTGGTTGAGACCAGGCGGCAGATATGAATCCACCAATCATATGTAGTGCGTCTATTTTGAGTGTAGCAAGAAGGGCGCAATAGAAGGGCACCCTAAAAGCTATTACTGTTTATGGGAAATATTCCAGTACTGTGATTGGTTGGGGGGAAGAGGGGCTCGTCCTGCTTAGCCAATCAGCGGGTGAGCTACTTATCTCATAGACTTCTATGGGGAAAAGAAATGCAGAGCGAGCTCTGTGATTGTCTCAGTTAAAAGAGGCGCGATTATTTGGGCCAATGGGAGAGCGAGTGACCCTCTTATGGGTTTTCTAATGCAATCTATAATAAAACTGTACGTGGCAAAAATAAAATGATAAGACTCACGTTGCCGATGTGTATATAAAATAAACAATAATATGGGTGTAACGAAAATAAACAAATAAAAATGAATTCAATCAATTAATTTTTATTTCTTTATTTTCGTTAGCCAATGATCAATAATATGGGTGTGACGAAAATAAAGAAATAAAAATAAATTCAATTTTCTATATCCCAATTCCTGATGTTGCGCCGGTCTCGGCGACAAACGCGTTGTTAGTGATTTTATTTATGTATGTTTTTAGAAGGTTTGAGCTCTTTTTCACATAATGTTTTACACCTAATAAAAAGGATTTTTTGATTCATACTCCATGCCTCACAAAGCTGAGATGGATTTCTTTTGCGATTTTATATATTTTTCCTTTAATTTTAAATGATCAACTTTTTCAATCCATTTAATCGTTTTTAGACAACTTTGATATTTATCTTTATTAATGAAATAATTTTATAGACAACTAATTTTTATTCTTGTACTGTTGTAACAGTCGACCTAGAGCACATTTTGCCCCATTCCATTACGTTCTCGCTTCACTTCGCCTCCTCCGGCTCATTTAGACCACAATCAACTAGGTCTGCCTGTCGGAGTTGTCGAGCGCTGCATTGCGCCTCACTTTGCCGACCAGCGATCATGCATGCCTCGGAGTATTCGAATGTGGTGCGTCCCGCCCCAGAACGCCCACACCGCGCCCATTGCATGACCCTTCATGTAAGGCACATCCGAAAGTGGCAAAGGTTGCGCCTAACACCGCATCATTGCGTCCGACAGTGGATTCGGACCAGTGAGGCGCAGTTTCCGCCAGAAAACAGGCGCAACTCCCAATCATACATGTCGCCCTAAATGTGGAGAAAACTGAACTCATCATCTTTCCACCGTCCTACTCTATCCCTCCATCTGATCTCTCTATCTCAGTCAACGGCTATACACTCTCACCTGTTCCGCAAGTCTGCTGCCTCGGGATAATCTTTGACTCCTCTCTGTCTTTCAAACCACACATCCAAGCCCTTACTTCTACCTGCCGCCTACACCTAAAAAATATCTCTTGCATCCACTCATTCCTCAACTCTCTCGCCTAGACTACTGCAACATACTTCTCTACGGCCTCCCGTCTAGCACTCTTGCTCCCCTTCAATCCATCCTCAACTCTGCTGCCCGTCTTTTCCACCTCTCTCCTCGCTACTCCTCTGCCTCTCCCCCCTGCCAATCCCTTCACTGGCTACCAGTGAATTCATTTCAATTTACTAACCATGACCTACAAGGCTCTCCATAACCTCTCCCTACATCTCTGCCTTAATCTCCAGATATCTCCCCTCTCACAATCTCTGCTCCTCACAGGACCTTCTTCTCTGCTCTCCTCTTATCAGCTCCTCACATAACCGTCTCCAAGACTTCTCCTGTGCTTCACCCATGTTCTGGAACTCACTGCCCCAACACATCAGACTCTCCTCCACCTTCCCCAGGTTCAAAAGCAACCTGAAAACCCACCTCTTCAGGATTGCCTATAACCTACAATAACCTAGCAGCCACTGTGCTACCCCAAAAACATGTCTGCCCCTCACCTTCTGTCTCTCTCCTCCTCCACTGTAGATTGTAAGCCCTCGCGGGCAGGGCCCTCACTCCCTCTGTGCCAGTCGTAAGTCATTCACTGTTATCATTGTACTTGTTTGACATATGTTATGTATGTAACCTCCCTTTTTGAATGTACAGCGCCCTGGAATCAATGGCGCTTTAAAATAAATAATAATAATACTGTCAATTACACATACCCCTTAACTTTATTAAAAATTGATTGGTGAATACTATAATCCAATCAAACATCTTATTCAATGTTTGCTTCAACATCATTGTAGTTAGCCTAGATACAAACTGTAGTTAACTATTACATAATATTACATTTTCCCGTCAAAGGTCTGCAGACAGTCTGTGGTTTCTGTCCTACCCTGGATCAGTCTCTGGAATAAAGAAGTGAAATAAAAAATGGAGAACTAGCAAAGCAACCTTCAGTAACATAAGAAATGACAGATACAACATCACCAAGAGAGCACATCTATTCACTGAATAATCTGTTAGAGAAGAAGCTAGAACAAGATGGAAGTCGAGTTGCAGCCATTTTGTCTCCCTCAGGAATTTAAAGCTCGAACAATTAAGTCATTGCTCTTTGATAGTCACATAAAGTGACCGAATTTCCATAACAATATTCCCCCCTTGTTCAAGCTTTCAAATTTCCAAAGGTAGACACAAAAGAAACACAAAAGAGACATCAAGAATTTTTCAGCAAAATGAATTAAACATAAATGTCACAATTTTCAATCCCTAATTCGGAATTTTTATCATTTCCATAGCGGCCTAATCTTAACCTGGGTGATCCAATTCTGTATAGTCACCAATCTCCTCATCAAAAGATTCCCTTGGATGTACTTGGACAAACATTTCATTAGTGGAGACTATATTGTTCACAGTTTTGAAAATCATCAGCCGTAAGAGAGGGAAACAGCAGGCTCCCAGAATCACAAGGGCCAAAATTATGACAATAAAAGTTATGAACACGTTAGCAAGACTAGTCCCCCATCTCCCAAACATCCCTTGCATCCACTGAGAAAAGGGTTTACTTACTCCTGTGTTGGAGGCCAATTCATTAGTAAGGGAAGTCACCCCCCCCCCCCTTTTCAGCTAAAATCATATCTAGGTCCACTCTGTTTTGAAAAGTCATGAAACTCATTGGGCCGAGTTGCTCTATGATGCCCCTAATAGTGTCACGGGTGACAATGTAATATTATAGTACACATCCTTTATCCAAGCAACATTCTTATTAATAGTAACCTGGGGGAAGATGGAAGCAGATTCTGCAGCCACCTCATCTGGTGTCTTAAACTCATCTAGGGGTACATTGATCTTTGCAAACATAGGGATCATCTGGGAATGCTACAGGTTTTAGTTACACAAATATATATAGTCCATTTCTTAGAAACATGAATAAAATATATATAATAAAATATGCAGACATCAAACTTGGAAAGCACCATACACTAATATGAATTATACTATTAAACATTAACCCGACTGCCAAAAAACAAATTTCTCCTTCACTCCTCCTATGTCACTAGTATCATCTTCTTTAGTAATACTTTCTCCCACAACAAGTAAGAAAAGGAAAAATTCAGTGCATCATGTTTATTATTCCTTATTGTCCTCTTTAAGCAAGCAAACTCTTTCTTGGGTTATTTTTCAAAGTCACAATTGTCCTTTCTTTAGGGAGCAAATATCTGTTAAGGGACAAACAGGTTCACAGCCACAAACCAATCTTGTAAATATAAATAGTTTTGTTTTAAAGTACTGGCGTGTTTTTGTTTCCCTTTGAAGCAAAGTACTTGAATCCTCAGTCTCCGGTACCGTAACCTTTTTACAGTGAGAGGCATAGATCTAGTTAGGCTTTCCTTCCAGCTTTTACAGATTTGTGTGGTCAGCACTTGGTAGGGTCCATCAAACCGTGGTTCCGGAGCCCTTCTCATTTATCTTTTAACAATCACCCAATCTCCTGGATGTAAGAGGTGTGAACCATCCATCAGGATCTAAAGCAAAAACTCGAGAACTTGCAAGAGTTGTCACATAAGAAGTCAAGCCATCATGCTGTATCTGGAGTTCTTGTGGGGAAAAAAAACATTAACACCTATCCTAGGGACCTAGGGCCTGACTTGTCTTATAATTATTTCATATGTACTGACCTGTCTTATTTTAGGAGATACCCAATGAATAAAGTGAGCTAATGGCAAACATTCAGTCCAAGGCTTTCCAAGTTCCTGCATAGCTTTTTGGATCTTTGACTTTAAGGTATAATTCAGTCTCTCCACTCTCCGCTGCTCCACTCTATACTGTATAAAATGTCTAAAAATAAAAATAAATGCATAATGCTTCCATTAATTCTTTCATGACCTCTTCAGTGAAGTGTGTGCCTCGTTCACTCTCGATGGTTTCAGGAACTCCATATCTGCACACCACGTCTGGCAGCAGATTCTTAGCAGTAGCTTGGCCAGTGGCTTTAGCAACTGGATATGCTTCTGGCGATCCGGAGAACAGATTAATGCAGACCAGGACATACTCCCAGTTTCCCACTTGATGCAATTGTAGTCTCTTGAAAGGATAGTCTGCTCTGGGAGTGTGACGCTGCGGGGTCTTTACTGTTCTTCCCACGTAGTTTCTGGCACGTATTATACATCCTTGAGTATACTTGGCAGCATCAGTTGTAATTCAGGGGCACTCCAGAATTTATTAACAAGATCAGTCATCACAGTCTTTGACTGGTGTGTGTGACTCCATGTGCAGCTTGGGCCATCATGGGATAAAAGGTTCTTGGTAGACACAGTCTATTCCCAACTGCCCATAGGCCTTGCGTAGTCAAAACCCCTTTCTTCTCTTTCCAAATTTTCTGTTCTTCTTCTCTAGCTTGTTCTTGTAACCTTTTCAAGATGTCCAAATTCAGAGGCAACTGTGGAGCTTGTTATTCTTGTAATGCTGTGCTGATGATGGCAGGATTCAGCTTGGTTCAGGCTGCGGCCTTGGCGGCTTGATCAGCTAGGTTGTTGCCTTTTGCTTCAATTGTATCTGTTTTAGAATGTCCTTTAACTTAAATAATCGTAACTCATAAAGGCAGCTTCAAAGCTTCCAGCAGCGCCCGCACATGTTTGCCATTATTAATAGACTGTCCATCAGCTGTAAGATTGTCCATCTTGCTTTCCATATCGGACCATAGTGATATTCGATTCCAAACGCATAAAATATATGTAAATATGTTAGCGGTAAAACAAGGACATGCTTGCTGGCTTCTTCCCACGCTTTTAACTCAGCTTCTTAACCCCTTAAGCCGAACGCCTGAAAAGTAGTTAATGACCAGAACATTTTATTAGTTTTTGCCTCCTTGCATTTCAACAGTTGTAACATTTTCATTTTTTCAATGACACAGTTGTATGAGGCCTCGTTTTAATTGAGACAAGTTGTACTTTATGGGGGAATAGTTTAAGTTCACAGACAGCTCTGGGGCCACTCTAGGTCCCCAGAGATGACTGTGCAGCCGTTCCCGGGCTCTGTCGGGCACCGGGCGTTCCGATAACCCGACAGAGCAGGGGAGGTTTCCCCCGCTTCCTGGTGCTCATAGGAAATGCTCTGGGATCAGGGCTGTATAGTACAGCCCCGATCTCAGCGCAACTGTGCGCACGGGCGCCGCAAACTCCGATCTCTGCAGTGATGTCTTAAGACGTCGCTGCAGACAAACGACCTGCTTCAGCCGACGTCTGTAGTCGGCGGGCGGTCGTTAAGGAGTTAAGCATATATGTGTGACAGCAGGGCCTTTTACAGTCTCTGATCACCGCATTTCCTGTGTTTAATCTTCCATTTATGTTGTATCTTGATCCATACAACTCGAAATCAGGATTATCTAATAGTTGACGTATGACATTTGAAAAACCTACTACCTAATAATAATAATAATAATAATAATAATCTTTATATAGCGCCAACATATTCCGCAGCACTTTACAAATTCAAGGGTAAATGAACAGACATTACACATTAAAAGTACTTACAAATGAGACACAAGGTGTGAGGGCCCTGCTCATGAGCGCTTACAATCTATTAGGGTTTATGGGTGAAACAAACGGTAAGAAGTGCCAAGTTTACAATGGTCCAGCCTTGTTTCATAAATAGGGGGTGGTTTACATGAAAAATGGATGAACCTGCCACCCAGATAGTACATCTATATACAGATAAGTGTCTGTGAGTGCCCTAGTGTAGGGGGGTGACAAATGTGTGTGAAAAGCAGTTAGGATATTGGTAGGCCAGACTGAGAAGACGTGTTCTCAGGGCTCTCTTAAAACTGTGAGGGTTGTGAGTGTGCCTGATCACCCGCGGTAGCATATTCCAGAGAATTGGTGCCGCACGTGTGAAGTCTTGAAGACGGGCATGGGAGGTTCGTATGATTGATGAGTGTTACCAGATATCAGCAGCAGAGCGGAGAGAGCGGGTCGGGTTGTAGACAGAGACGAGGGAGAAGATGTAGGGGGGGGGGGGACAGTGTTGTGGAGAGCTTTATGAGTGAGAATGCTGAGTTTATACTGTATCCTGTACTGAATGGGCAACCATTGCAGTGACTGACACAGGGTAGAGGCATCAGTATAGCGTCTGGAGAGAAAGATGAGCCTGGCTGCTGCATTCAGGACAGATTGAAGAGGGGAGAGTTTGCAGAGCGGCAGACCGATAAGCAAGGAGTTACAGTAGTCAAGACGAGAAAGAATGAGAGCAGTAATGAGAGTTTGAGGAGTGTCCAAGGTGAGAAACGGATGGATTCTGGAGATGTTCTTGAGGTGCAGGTGACAGGAGCAGGCAAGGGATTGGATATATGGGGTGAAGGACAGATCAGAATCTAGTATAACCCCCAGACAGCGGGCCTGCTGCCTAGGAGAAATGGTGGTACCACATACAGAAACAGAAATAGCAGGGTGGGGTTGGTTGGTAGATGGCAGAAAGACAAGAAATTCAGTCTTAGTGAGGTTTAGTTTCAGATGGAGAGAGGACATGATGTCAGAGAGAGCGGCCAGACAGTCACTGGTGTTTTGTAGCAGGGCTGGAGTGACGTCACTACCTAATTTAACCCCTTAAGCCGAATGCCTGAAAAGTAGTTAATGACCAGAACATTTTTTTTGTTTTTGCCTCCTTGCGTTTCAACAGTTGTAACTTTTTTATTTTTTCAATGATGCAGTTGTATTAGGTCTTGTTTTATTCGAGACAATTTGTACTTTATGGGGGAATCGTTTAAGTTCACTTATAAATAACTGCAGTATTTTTTTCTATTTACATTTTTTTTTTTTAAACCATTCACATTTCACACTTAATAACTTGTTAGATTAATTCTACAGGTTATTACTAGTGTTGAGCGATTATAATCGAGAAAGTTGAAATCGGCACGGTTTTTATGTTGATCGGAATTTTCCGATCACATGATAATTTAGGTGAGAATCTGCGCATAATCTATTAATATCGCGCCATTTTACGGTTCTTCCACCAGACCGCATTTCACAGGTATTCGCTAGAAACATTTCAGTTTCTAATACTAGTTGGCTGTAGGAAATTAGAGGGATTTAAGAATAGCTGTGATTTGCCGTCTTTTAATAAGAGACTGTCAATAACTCTTCCATACTTTCTTAAATTTTTATCTTTCTGAACATGGAGCGAAATGCAGGGGGTACTCGAGCAAAGAGGGGTGTAAGACATGGAGGTAGAGGTACGAGAGAAGGGGCTCCTTCCACTGCTGGCGACAACACACAAGCCAGCGGATCGTCGGTTGCAGGACCGTCAGGCCTGTCATCGCTGGGTCAGGACCTTGTGAATCTCAGCAACGAACAGCGTCGCCAATCTGTTCTTCAGTGGTTAAAGCAACCTGCATCCAGCAGTTTTACCTCCTCGTCCTCCCAGTCACGGCCACAAATGTCGTCATCGTCATCGTCAGCATCCGTCCAACATGAAGCGAAGGCAGCCCAAATGTCAATTCGTGTACCCATCACTGTGGATAATCCATTTTCTGAAGACCTTGTTGATGACAAAATGCGGTTGGGGTCAGAAAGCATTTGCAAAGATCAAGAAGCCAAAGAGGATGATTTTGTCTGCTCTGATGCCCAGTTACTGATGCCATCAGAGGAGGAGAAGGAAGCCGGTCAATCGGCAAAAATCCCAGGCGGTCGGCAACGCCTTGCAGTGCCTCTTGCTTGTAGCCCGCAGCTCCTGGATGCAGAATGTCAGGGCGACGAAGTCACCTGTGTTGATGATGATGATGACGACATTGCGGATCCAACGTGGTCTTTTCAGCAGAATTTTCTTGCAAAGCGCTTCATCACTGGATGAGGAGGAAGATGATGGGGTAGTGTCAGTACGGCCTCAAAAAGGGAGAGGGCGGTCGCATGAAGTCCGCTGATTTGATTCCGCCACCCATGATCAGCGGAAACACCGCTCTTCGCTTACGCCGTCGAAAAGGTCCAGGACCTCTCAAGCCTGGGCCTTTTTCGATCAAGCCTCTGATTCACCCAGCGATGTCATATGCCGCCTTTGCCGTAAACGCATCAGTAGAGGCAAGAATCTTAGGTTTTTAACCACCACCAACATGTCTAGTCACATGCAGTGAATGCATGAGTTGAAATGGAGGCAACGCTTGGCCAAAAAAGGCCACACTGGTGCCGGGCTTCCAACCACTGTCACACCCTCTGTCTCCGCCTCCTCCGCCACCACCAAGCTTTCCTCAGCTGCCCATGTCTCTCAGGGATCAGCCTGCGCTTCAGCCTCCACCGTCACCCGAGTACCACCAGCACCACCTGAGACCCATCCTACCCATTCTCCATCCACCGGTTTGACGACGTGCATGCCGTACAGTGGCCAGTCTAGCAGCTAGCCTTCTGTCTTCCAGGTTTGGGAGCAGAAGAAATACTTTAACCCAAACCATCCAAAGCCAAAAGCCTGAATGTCGGCATTGCCAGGCTTTTGGCTTTGGAAATGTTGCCTTTCAGTCTGGTGGACACAGATGGGTTCTGCCACATCATGGCCCTTGCCTGCCCCCAATACCAGATGCCGAGCAGGCATTTCTTTGCCAGAAAAGCTGTCCCTGCCCTGGCCAGCCACGTGTCATCTTAAATTTCAAGCGCGGTGTCTGCATCTGTGTCCGGCAAAGTCCATCAGACCACCGACACTGGACTAGTAAGCACGGCCAAGGCCGCTATATCTCTGTGACAGCTCACTGGGTGAGCTGGGTGGATGTCTCTGTGGTGACGGGGGCTCTCAGGCTCGGCGCACGCTCTTCAAAACCGCAGGGATGGTGCAGGGTTCTTTCCCCCAAGGTCCTCTGGTGGCATCACGTGCCCAGAGAAACCAGGCCGTGTTGAAATTAATCTGTCTTGGAGACCGTCAACACACAGGTCAGGAGCTGTGGACGCCTCTCCTCAACGAGACCGAGCGCTGGCTGGGTGACAAGAACCTTGTGCCAGGCAAGGTGGTATGCGATAACGGTCGAAATCTGCTGGTCGCCCTTAAGATCGGTAGGCTGGAGCACATCCCTTGCCTGGCACATGTCATGAACCTTGTCGTCCAGAAATTTCTAAAGCGCTACCCGGGTCTGGACTGCCTGCTGAGGAAGGCTCGAGGTCTGAGCTCGCACTTCCGTTGTTCGCACCCTGCTTCATCCCGCCTGACTGCGTTGCAGCGTCAGCTTGGCCTCCCCATCAAAAGTCTTATTGTTGACGTGGCAACACGCTGGAATTCCACCCTCCACATGCTTTTTGGGTCATGCTGCAGTCCAGGACAGTGGATAGTCAGTTTGTTGAAAGACTCCTTTTTCCGGCACTTTTTAATCTGTGGGTCAGACAGGTTTTGGGGTCATACTGCGGTCCATGACAGATATAGTCAATGTCCAGTTCAACCCACATGGTGGTTAAAAGACTCCTTTTACCAGCACTTTTTAATCTGTGGGTTATGCAGGTTTGAGGGTCATGCTGTGGTACAGGACAGTTATAGTCAATGTCCAGTTCAACTAAAATGGTGGTTAAAAGACTCCTTTTTCCGGCACTTTTTAATCTGTGGTTCAGACAGGTATAAGGGTCATGCTGCGGTCCAGGACAGGGATAGTCTATGTCCAGCTCAACTAAAATGGTGGTTGAAAGACTCCTTTTTCCGGCACCTTTTAATCTGTGGGACAGACAGGTTTTATGGTCATACTGCGGCACAGGACAGGGATAGTCTATGTCCAGTTCAACTAAAATGGTGGTTCAAAGACTCCTTTATCCGGCAGTTTTTAAATCTGGGGGGCATGCAGGTTTGGGGCTCATGCTGTGGCCAAGGACAGGGATAGTCTATGTCCAGTTCAACTAAAATGGTGGTTCAAAGACTCCTTTTTCCGGCAGTTTTTAAATCTGGGGGTCATGCAGGTTTGGTGCTCATGCTGTGGCCCAGGACAGGGATAGTCCATGTCCAGTGAAACTAAAATGGTGGTTCAAAGACTCCTTTTTCCGGCACTTTTTAAATCTGTGGGTCATGCAGGTTTGGGGACATGCTGTGGCCCAGGACAGGTATAGTCAATGTCCAGTTCAACTAAAATGGTGGTTCAAAGACTCCTTTTTCAGGCACTTTTTAAATCTGGGGGTCATGGAGGTTTAGGGGTCATGCTGTGGTACAGGACAGGTATAGTCAATGTCCAGTTCAACTAAAATGGTGGCTAAAAGACTGCTTTTTCCGGCACTTTTTAATCGGTGGGTCAAGCAGGTTTGAGGGTCATGCTGTGCTACAGGACAGGTATAGTCAATGTCCAGTTCAACTAAAATGGTGGTTCAAAGCCTCCTTTTTCCGGCACTTTTTAATCTGTGGTTCAGACAGGTTTAAGGGTCATGCTGCGGTCCAGGACAGGCATAGTAAATGTCCAGTTCAACTAAAATGGTGGTTGAAAGACTCCTTTTTCCAGCACTTTATAATCTGTGGGTCATGCAGGTTTGGGGTCATGCTGCGGTCCAGGACATGTATAGTCAATGTCCAGTTCAACTAAAATGGTGGTTCAAAGACTCCTTTTTCTGGCACTTTTTAAATCTGGGGGTCATGCAGGTTTGGGGCTCATGCTGTGGCCCAGGACAGGGATAGTCTATGTCCAGTTCAACTAAAATGGTGGTTGAAAGACTCCTTTTTCCAGCGATTTTTAATCTGTGGTTCAGAAAAGTATAAGGGTCATGCTGTGATACAGGACAAGTATAGTCAATGTCCAGTTCAACTAAAATAGTGGTTGAAAGACTCCTTTTTCTGGCACTTTTTAATCTGTGGGTCAGACAGGTTTTATGGGCATACTGCGGCACAGGACAGGGATAGTCTATGTCCAGTTCAACTAAAATGGTAGTTCAAAGACTCCTTTATCAGACAGTTTTTAAATCTGGGGGTCATGCAGGTTTGGGGCTCATGCTGTGGCCAAGGACAGGGATAGTCTATGTCCAGCTCAACTAAAATGGTGGTTGAAAGACTAAACTAAAATGGTGGTTGAAAGACTCCTTTTTACGTCAATTTTTTAATCTGTGGGTCATGCAGGTTTGTGGCCATGCTGTGGCCAAGGACAGGTATAGTCAATGTCCAGTTCAACTAAAATGGTGTTCAAAGACTCCTTTTTCAGGCACTTTTTAAATCTGGGGGTCATGGAGGTTTAGGGGTCATGCTGTGCTACAGGACAGGTATAGTCAATGTCCAGTTCAACTAAAATGATGGTTAAAAGACTGCTTTTTCCGGCACTTTTTAATCGTGGGTCAAGCAGGTTTGAGGGTCATGCTGTGCTACAGGACATGTATAGTCAATGTCCAGTTCAACTAAAATGGTGGTTCAAAGACTCCTTTTTCCGGCACTTTTTAATCTGTGGTTCAGACAGGTTTAAGGATCATGCTGCGGTCCAGGACAGGTATAGTAAATGTCCAGTTCAACTAAAATGGTGGTTGAAAGACTCCTTTTTCCAGCACTTTATAATCTGTGGGTCATGCAGGTTTGAGGGTCATGCTGCGGTCCAGGACATGTATAGTCAATGTCCAGTTCAACTAAAATGGTGGTTCAAAGACTCCTTTTTCAGGCACTTTTTAAATCTGGGGGTCATGCAGGTTTGGGGCTCATGCTGTGGCCCAGGACAGGGATAGTCTATGTCCAGTTCAACTAAAATGGTGGTTGAAAGACTCCTTTTTCTGGCGCTTTTTAATCTGTGGTTCAGAAAAGTATAAGGGTCATGCTGTGCTACAGGACAGGTATAGTCAATGTCCAGTTCAACTAAAATGGTGTTTAAAAGACTGCTTTTTCCGGCACTTTTTTAATCTGTGGGTCATGCAGGTTCGGGGCTCATGCTGTGGCCCAGGACATGGATAATCAATGTCCAGTTAAAGTAAAATGGTGGTTCAAATCATACTGCCTTCTGGCACTTTTTAATTTGTGGGTCATGCAGGTTTAAGGGTCATGCTGTGGTACAAAACAGGGATAGGGAATGGTCTGTGACTTTTTTCTGTGGCTTTTATAACCTAAGTGTGTTGCCTAAGATGTAGCACGTATCCATTTTACTGTTGTGGATGTTAATTCCAGCTTCTCCAGCCCTGTTTGGGTGTAAGAATGAAGATGTTGTTCCTCTCCTATAGACTTTAATGGTCATCGGCGATAATCTATTATCGACTATCGGAAATCGTCTTGATAATTGACGATATCGACTATCGACCTGATGACGATAGTCGACGTAATCGCTCATCACTAGACATTACGGTTGTGTGGAGACCAAATATGTGTAGGGTTTTTTGTGCGTGTAATTTCTGCACAATTATTTTTATTAAATATTTATTTTTATGTTATTCTTTTAACACTTTTTATGGTTTATTTTACTTTTTTTTACTCGCATGAAGGGAGAACTGTTTAACATTTTTTTTTATTTTTATTTTTTTACACTTAGTAATGTATTAGCATATTCATATATGCTAATACATTGTAATCTGTGTCAGTTTGACACACTCAGTGTTCAGGACAGCACACAGGCTGGCCTGAGCACTGGCTGGTTACACAGACAGCTCTGGGGCCACCCTAGGTCCCCAGGGCTGACTGTGCAGCCGTTCCCCGGGCTCTGTCAGGTCACCGGGTGTTCCGATCGACCGACAGAGCAGGGGAACCATTTGAATGCGCTGTGGTAACGCACCATCGCAATCAAAGGGTTAAAGCATCGGGTTGCGGAGGTTTCCTCCGCTCCCCAGTGCCTGCAGGAGATGCTCTGGGCGGGCTGTGTAGTACAGCCCTGATCCTAGCACAGCTGTGGCGCTGCGCGCCGCAAACTCTAATGTCTGCAGCGACGCCAAAAGACGTCGCTGCAGACGAACGACCTGAAATTCCGGCTGTCAAAAGACGATGGCCGATCGTTAAAGAGTTAAAAAAGTAGGTGCAACAAGGTGGCTGAGTTCAGAGTACAACACTGAATTGTCAAGTTATCATCCATAAATAAAAACTGGTGCAGCATAACCTGCAGTTTCTGTACTATAGTCTGAAAGGTTAATAATACCTAGAGCAGGAGAGTTAATCTCAATATATAAAATTAGTCAATAGCTTCATCAGTTAAAGATAATGGGCGTGACTTCAAACAATCATAAAGGGGCTGCATCAAAGCGGTTGCAACAAAAGCATTGTGAACCCACAGTCTACAATAAAATACCAATCCCCAAAAAGTTCTGAGGGAAAATGTTGAGTTGGAATAGCAATGGTTTCTATTGCCTTTGTTCTCTCTTTAGTAAGATGCCTCACCCCCTGTGAAATGCAATGTTCCAAAATCACCACTGTTGCATAATTGCAGCTTCTTCTTTAAGGTCTTACAACTCTTGTCTTGAAGGAAATTTAGCAAAGAAATTGATGCCATTTTATACTCCTCTAATGATGACATGCAGACTAATATGTTGTCTATGTATTGTAAAATCACTGTTTCTGGGGACACATTCTGCTAACAGTTGTGACATCACTGCTGTGATCATGCTAGGGGAATTGTGTGCACCTTGGGGCAAACTTCCCATCCTTTTTCATGGCTATAATGACTATAATGATGTGTTACATAGAGACATGTTTCCATGATTACCCCTTTGTCTAAAAGTTAATGAGTGATTGCATCCATTTGAGTTATACTAAGAGAGTTTCTTTGGCAGGGAGACGCTCTCTTTTAATTCTATCTTTGGGTACGGACCATAGTTGCCAACTTTTGAAAATGAAAAAGCAGGAGATTTTAGTGGGCAGCGCGCTATGCGCGCCGTGGTAAAAATTTGCATGGACACGCCCATCTTGTCGGTATGCCACGCCCCTTCAAAAAGCCACACCCACTCCACCTAACTGCATAACGGCTTTGGAAGAAAGCCAGGTAGATGCCCTTATAGCCAGGTAGTAGCCCCCCATAACCAGGTAGTGCCCCTTACAGGCCGGTAGATGCTCCCTTGTAGCCAAGTAGATGCCCCCTCTGTAGCCAGGTAGAGCCAAATTTGTAGCCAGGTAGATGCCCCCCTTTGTTAGCCAGGTAGGTGCCCCCCTTTGTTAGCCAGGTAGGTGCCCCTTTTTGTTGCCAGGTAGTGCCCCCTTTGTTAGCCAGGTAGTGCCCCCATTGTTAGCCAGGTAGTGCCCCCATTGTTTGCCAGGTAGTGCCCCCATTGTTTGCCAGGTAGTGCCCCCTCTGTTGCCAGGTAGTGCCCCCATTGTTTGCCAGGTAGTGCCCCCAGTGTTGCCAGGTAGTGCCCCCATTGTTGCCAGGTAGTGCCCCATCTGTTAGCCAGGTAGTGCCCCCATTGTTTGCCAGGTAGTGCCCCCATTGTTGCCAGGTAGTGCCCCATCTGTTAGCCAGGTAGTGCCCCCATTGTTGCCAGGTAGTGCCCCATCTGTTAGCCAGGTAGTGCCCCCATTGTTGCCAGGTGATGCCCCCATTGTTGCCAGGTAGTTGCCCTCTCTGTTAGCCAGGTAGAGCCCCCTAAAGCTAATAAAAATAAAATAATAAAATCCACTCACCTTACCAGGCTCCTGCAGCGCGGCCGCTCCGGACGATCTCCTCAGCGGCGCAGGGGGAAGTGAGAGCAGCCGCGCGTCACTTCCCCTGCGCCGCTGATCTGTGTGTACCGCGCGCACAGACGCCGGACATACAGGGGGAGGAGGGAGGAGGGAGCGCTCCCTCCTGCCTCCTCCCCGCACAGTGAGACCGCGGGTGGGTGAGCGGACGCTGCGGCCGCTTCACCCGCCTGTAGGAGCGGCCCAGCGGCGCAAGAGTAGCGCGCCAGCGCTACTCTGTCGCCGCGGTAATTTAAAGGACCCCCGCCGCCTGCAGGCGGCGGGAGGAATGCCAACTCCCCCGGGAGGGCGGGGGGGGATGGGACCCCAAATAGCGGGACCCCCCCCCCGCCAAAAACGGGAGAGTTGGCATGTATGGTACGGACTTAAGCAAACTTTCTGATTCCTCAGAGGTTAATGAGTAAATGAACTGGATTGTGGTTTCAGACTAACAGACAGTTTAGTCAAACAAGACAAGCTTGCTACTTACCTTTCTGATATGTTAGATTCATATTTGGATAGTCTAAGTTAATAACATTATACTTACATCTCATAATGGCAACCTTACCCCTCCTGCTGAGCATACCATTTACCCCTTACCGCCGGAGCCAGTTTTAGTAAGAAATTTTGGTACAAAAAATCCTTGTTTATTTGTGAAAAATATCAAAATATCATGAAAAGTTCAAAAATTTCTGCCTGTAGGGCAGATAGTTATTCCACTCAAAATAGTTTATAACTAGCATCTACCATATGTCTACTGTAGGTTGTCATCATTTTTTAAATGTTTTTTTTTTTTTACCACATTAGGGGGGCTTAGAAATTTAGTAGTCATTTTTCTAATTTTCAAGAACATTTGCAAAATAGATTTTTTAAGGGACTAGTCCAGTTCTGACGTGGCTTGAGGGGTCTGTATGTTAGATACCACCATAAATGACCCCATCTAAGAAACTAGAACCCTTAAAGTATTTAAAAAAGCATTTAATAAGTTTGTTACCCCTTTAGATATTTCACAGAAATTAAAGCAAAGTGGAGGTGAAATTTCAAAATTTTTTTTTTTTTTTTGCAGATTTTCAATTTTTACTAATTATTCACTGGAACACGGTAGATGTGTCCAGGTAAATGCAATTCAACATAAATTCCCCAGATTCTGCCATTTTCAGAGATATCCCATATGTGGTCCTAGTGCGCTATTTGGCTTAACCACAGACCCCAGACTAGGAGGAGCACCTACCGGACTCTCCGGTCTCATTTTCATTACGATTTTATTTAGGCGCCATTTCAGGTTTGCAGACACCCTAAGGTGCTAAAACTTAATAAAAACCCCTAAAAAGACCCCATATTGGAAACTACACCCCTTAAGGAATATATCCAGGGATGCAGTGAGTATATCGATCCCGCAGGTGTTTCACACATTTTTTTAGCGTTAGGCTGTGAAAAAAAAAAAAAAAATGTTTTTCTAACAATCTGCAATTTTAGCTGAAAATGTAGAATTTTTACATGTAATCCTGGAAAAAAGGCACCGCAAATTGTGTTATGCAATTTCTTTCAAGTTCGGCAATACCCTACATGTGGATGTAAACTGCTGTTTGGGCGCATGGCAGGGTGTACAAGGGAGGGAACGCAGATTTTGGTGGGGCCATGTTGCATTTGCAAAGCCCGCAAAGTACCAGAACGGGTGAAACCTTCCAGAAGTTACCTCATTTTAGATTCAACACCCCTCATGGATCTCATCTAGGGGTGTACTGTGCATTTTGGGTGCACAGATGTTCCATAGTCTTTTTAGCATTGGGCCATGAAAATGTGGGTGGAAGGGGGGAAACGCAGTTCCGTCATTGTTTTTTGGGCTTCATTTTTACAATGTTCATCGTACGGGATAAATGACAGGATAACTTTACTATGTGGTTTGGTACAATTGTAATGCTATAAGTTTTATATAGTTTTTATGTTTTATTACTTTTACACAATAGATGTGTTCATAAAAAACAGCATTTTTATGTTTGTCATAGTCTGATAGCCATAACATTTTTATTTTTCTGTATACGGAGCTGAATATGGGCAAGTTTTGTGCGGGATGAGTTGATGTTTTCATTGGTACCATTATGGGGGGCATATGACGCATTTATCACTATTTATTAAGGTTTTTGTGAGGCATTTTGAACAAAATTCAGCATTCCTGGTAGTGCTTTTTATTTTTATTTTTGAAGCGGTCACCATGTGGTATAAATGACATCGTAGCTTTACTCAGCAGGTCAATACAATTTCAGCGATACCCAATTTGTATATTTTTTAATGTTTTACTGCTTTTACACAATAAAATCACTTTTATTCAAAAGGGAAAACACGTTTTTGTATCACCATAGTCTGAGAGCTATAACTTTTTTATTTTTCTGTGTATGGAGCTGTGTAAGGGTTTGTTTTTCGCAGGATGAGTTGATGTTTTTATTGGTATCATTTTTGAGGGGACAAGGCTTTTTGATCGCTTTTAAATCAGTTTTTTTGGAAGGCATGGTGAAGAAAATACTGGAATCCTAGAAGTGTTTTTTATTTTTCTTTTTAACAGTGCTTACCATGCAGTATCCGTGACAAGTTAGTTTTACTCCCTGGGTCGAGATGAGTATTTGTAAAACAATATTTATGCATCGCTATCTTCTAATAGCCGTAACTTTTTTTTTTTTTTTACGTATACAGAGCTGTGTAAGGACTTTTGCGGGATGAACTGATGTTTTAACTGGCACCACTTTTGTGTTTATATGAGCTTTTGATCACTTTTTATTCCATTTTATGTGCTGCGAGATGAACAAAAATCGCAATTCTGTGACTGTTTTTTTTTTTACGTTGTTCACCGTACGGGTTAAATAACGTGACATATTTATAGGGTGGGTTGTTACGCACGCGCCGATAAAAAATATGAGTACTTTATTTCTGATCTTTTTTGGGGCGATTGTGTTTGTAAAGGGAAAAAGGGTGGTGTACGTATTTTTATTTTAGTTTTCGTGTAGGTGTTTTGTTTTTTTTTACACTTTTTTCACTTTCCCCAGAGGGGAATTGTATGAGTGATATTTCAATCGCTCATACAAGAAAAGTCCTGTACACAGCATTACTGCTGTGTACTGGTCGCCATGGTGACTGTCAATCACCATGCACACAATGCATTGTGGGTATGGTGATGTCACCAGACAACCTGGATGCTTTCATTCATTGTCCAGGCTGTCGGGTGAGTGGATCAGTAAGCGCCTCTGCGCCGCTCACTGCTACGATCGCAGCCAACAGGAGCTCACTCCTGCTGCCTGCAGCTTCGATGTCGCAACCATGATAGGTCACGACATCGAAGGGTTAATCACCCGCAGCCGGAGCTCACTCCAGCCGTGGGGGATGCAGCATGATGCCTGCGGTAATATACCGCTGGTGCCATGCTGCGATCTTGCGAGCTCCGCTTGTGAGCTCGCAAGATCGCCATGACGTACCCATATGTCAATTTGCGGGAACCCCTACCCGACCTTGACGTATGGGTACAGTACGTCAAATGTTGGTAACGGGTTAAGGTCTTTAATAATAGCACAGATGATTCATAACGACTCTGAATAGCCCTAAAAATTTTTTGCTTGTTTTCATCCTGTCCCTTCCTCTTGGAGCACCCGCCCTGAAAAGAATGACCCCAACTTGAAGACTTTACCTACGCTATTCTGTCCCTGCTTTACTAGTTCAGCATGTAAGAGATTGATCTAAGAGCTTCATTCTGCCATTTTAACTATTACTACTACAGGGGTTAGTTTTTCAATTGCATTTTGTCTTCTTTTTACATGTGTGGTTTAAGCAGTCAAACAAAAAAAATAATAATTTCTTACTTGGGACTGATGCAATCTCGATATCAAAATGTTCTTTTATGGAGCTTACAGTACCATCCACAACAGCATCTATAGATTGTTGTTTGGTATCCTCTATTCTCTGAAACTCCACATTTGACGATGTGTCCATGACATACTCAGTCTTTGTGTTTTTGTTGGACCAATCAATATCACCTGGAAGAGAGCTGGGAACAAAAACTTCTTGCTTGTTAGCATCTTAAAATCTGATAATGTAAAACCTGCTCTACCATATATCTACCATAACTGCAAGAGTAACATGCATATTTAATATTACCAATGGTAGGCCATAGACCCATCTATTTGTCTTTTTCACTTTGTTCTTCAGTACTCCATTAGGTCACAAAAACATGGACCATTTTTACTATATCACTATATGAGAACATCATAAGCCCTGCAGGAAACATTTCAAGCCACTTAGTAAATATATCTATTTTGAGCAATGGATCCTGAATGGTTGTTCAGAACGGCTGTACCTGTCTGTGTCCCCCGGAGCAGGGGGACACAGACAAGACATCGGTGTGCCCGCAGCCCGAACCACGGCTGTGGGACCACCTGTGACAGTACCCCCCACCTCCTTGGGCCTCCCCCTCTTTCTGGAAAGAAGAAATTTCCTCAGCAGGTCATGATCCAAGATGTTGTCCTCTGGCTCCCAAGATCTCTCCTCCGGCCAGAAGTGTCGCCTCCCTCTGATAGACTTCATAGCCAGAATCTCCTTCACCGTGAACACATTGGAGGCCTCAGCTTCAAGGGGGGGAGGAGGCGACTTTCTGAGAAAAACGATTGAGCACAACTGGCTTCAGCAGGGAGACATGGAAAGAATTCGGGATACGCATGGTATTGGATTGATCCGCTGTAACACCTCAAATGGCCCCAGGAACCGTGGACCTATCTTATAGCTAGGGATCTCGAGCCTGACATACTTGGCAGACAGCCACACCTTATCACCTGGAGCAAAAGTCGGGGTTGGTCTCCTCTTCTTGTCTGCCTGGGACTTCATGCGGACGGTTGCTTGCTGAAGGGACTCGCGAGTCTGCTCCCAGATGGCCGTCATGTCCCGGACCAGGGTATCCACTGCAGAAACCTCGGAGGCAGAAGGCAGAGGGAGGGGTGGGCGGCGATTCAGCCCATAGACAATATAGAAGGGTGAAAGTCCCGTAGATTCAGAGTCCAGGGAGTTATATGAGAATTCAGCCCAGGACAATAAACCGGACCAATCGTCTTGTCGGGCTGAGACGAAGTGGCGAAGATACGTGCCAAGGATTTGATTGATCCTCTCCACCTGACCGATGGATAGCGGGTGGTAAGCCCAGGAACAGTCCAATTTCACTTGCAACCTGGAGCAGAGGGCATGCCAGAACCTGGAGGCGAATCGGACCCCGCGGTCCGAGACGATGTGCCGTGGGAGGCCGTGTAGTTGGAAGATGTATTCGAAGAAGAGTGCGGCGAGCCGAGGAGCGGAAGGGAGACCTGGCAATGGGAAAAAGTGTGCATCTTAGAAAAACGGTCTGCGACCACCCGAATGGTAGTATTGCTGGAGGAAGGAGGAAGGTCAGTGATGAAATCCATAGACACCTGGGACCATGGAGACTCCGGCGTGGGCAAGGGGTGCAGAAGGCCAGACGGGCTGCGACGGGGCGTCTTCTCCCGGGCACAGGTGGTACAGGCTTCCACAAATACTCTTGAGTCACTAGCAAGAGTCGGCCACCAATAGAAACGGGAGATCAGCTGATACGTTTTTTGAGTGCCAGGATGCCCGGCCACCAGGGAGCAATGTCCCCATTTTAGAATCCTCCTCCGGAGAGCCGGACACACGTAAGTCTTCCCCCGAGGAATCTGTTGGAGGTCCACCGAAGCTACATGAACCAAACATTCTGGGGGTATAATATGTTGTGGGTCGGGATCTTCTCCGATGGTGTCGGAGGCGCGGGAGAGGCTTAACGTTTTTTTTCTGCCGTGCGGAAGTGAATCTGTAAGTCAAAACGCGGGAAAAACAACAACCACCTAGCCTGGCGTGGATTTAAACGTTGGGCCGATTGGAGATACAGGAGATTCTTGTGATCAGTGTAGACATCAATTGGATGGCTGGCCCCGTCCAGGAGATGGCGCCATTCCTCCAGGGCCAGTTTGATGGCTAACAATTCCCGGTCCCTGATGGCGTAATTCTTCTCCGCCGGAGAGAAGGTCTTGGAGAAGAATCCGCATGTGAGAGTTCTGCCCTTGGCCCCTCGTTGCATGAGAACCGCCCCTGTCCCCACGGAAGAGGCATCCACCTCCAAGGCGAAGGGTTTGTCTGGGTCCGAGCGAGACAGGATGGGTGCAGAGGCAAAAGATGACTTGAGCTCCGAAAATGCCTTTTCGGCCACTTGTGACCAGAGTTTCGGGTTGGCGTTCTTTTAGTGAGGGACATAATCGGTGCTAACAATGTAGAGAAATGGGGGATAAGTTGCCGATAATAATTAGCGAACCCCAAGAAGCGCTGTATGGCCCGAAGCCCGACAGGTCGCGGCCACTCCAGAACGACCGATAACTTTACTGGATCCATCTGAAGCCCCTTATCCAAAATGATACAACCCAGGAATGGAAGGCTCGTCCGATGGAAAAGGCAATTCTCCAACTTGGCGTATAGCCGGTTGCTGCAGGAACGACCCAGTACCTGGCATACCTGCAACCGATGGGTCAGAAAATCAGGAGAGAAAATCAGAATGTCGTCCAAGTAGACGATGACACAGGAGTAAAAGAGGTCTCTAAAAATGTCATTAACGAGTTCCTGAAAGACGGCTGGGGCGTTGCATAGTCGAAAAGGCATTACAAAGTATTCAAAGTGCCCGTCACGCGTGTTAAAGGCTGTCTTCCACTCATCGCCCTCTTGGATTCTGATGAGGTTATAGGCTCCTCGCAGGTCCAGTTTCGAAAAGACCTTGGCCCCCCGGAGCCAGTCGAAGAGTTCCGAAATTAGAGGTAACGGATAACGATTCTTCATGGTAACCTTATGTTGGCTGCGGTAATCGATCCACTGGCGGAGAGAACCATCCTTTTTCTCCACAAAGAAGAAACCGGCGCTGGCTGGGGAGGAGGACTTGCGAATAAAGCCCTTCTGCAAATTCTCTTTTAGGTCCTCTGATGAAGCTGTTATAGCGAGATGCGTCAGGTTGGAATTACGGCGATATCTCTATGGGTAATATTTAGAGATGGGCGAATTGATTCCAACGAAGTGGAATTCGATTAGAATTTCAGGAAAACTTCGATTCTGAATGAAATCGAAGTTTGGGGTGATTCGCCTGAACGAAGAGTGTTTTTAATTGATAAAATGTCTGCGAGCACATGCCGTTACATTGGGCAAAGAAGTCTGTTAGGAAGAAAGGCGTAGCCTACATGACATGTGCAGAGATGAAGCCAATCAGAGACCGGCGGGATTCTGTGACTTCACCGCACTATATAAAGTAGATCCAAACAGCACTTCAACTTTAAAGCGGTTTTATTTTCACCCAAACAGTGCAATGCAACGTTTCAGCTCATACTGAGCCTTTCTCAAGCAAAGTATAGTGTTTCACAAAACATTTAAATACAAGTGCATCAATCAAATCAAGTATGTCACATATGTGTCAATAAACAGGTGATCAATCCATTATAAGTGTTACATAGTAATAATTCAAGTGGTTACAAAATATTACATGATATAAATACTTATCTCCTTCAAAGATGTGTATTAACCGCCACATAATGAATCTCGGCGTTCTCTGCCTGTTACTGCGCATGTCAGGGGAGCTAGTATCGCGAGGCTACGCTTCACATTTGACAGAACGACGGAGAGGGATATTGCGCATGTGCACTAGATATTTTCATTCCGTAAGTGCCATTAGACTCACTGGCAGTGAGACAACAAGCTACATTAATAAATACTCCTAAAACTCCGCTAAATAGCACACCTCCACCTTACCATAGTGCCGGCTACCAGTAAATAACCAATAGCTACACTACAGCATTGGAGTACAACCACTGGAAGCCTCGCGGTACCCCCGCACGCTTCCAGGGGTGTAATGGGAATGCATTCTGCGGAGGCGCACATTTATATACATAACAGCGCAAACAAGGAGTAAATTTATATATAATAACATGTAGCTGTAATATAAAGCGCAAAACTTCCTCCATCCGTCATGGTAATCGTGCATCCCTCTGATATTTCAGCAGATCAGGTATGAGAAAAGTCACGGTTCATCAAAACATGATTGGCATAAAATAAAAATCTTCTATCTGTAAATAAAAAATAAAATATTAATATATCATAAAACACTATACTTCAAAATTTCATAAAGTGTAAAGCGAACGTGAGTGGATACACAGGGATATACAGAAATCAGCTCATCGAGGGTAACACCTTAAATTCCAAATTTAACCCATTAGGGAATAACGTATTTAGTTTAAAGATCCATTCTAGTTCTTTCTTCTTAAGTTGAGATAGTCGATCCCCACCTCTCCTCAATTTTGGTACATGATCAATGATTGAAAATTTCAAATCAGTCATTTTATGTTCTTTTTCCACAAAATGTTTAGATACCGGTAAATCTAATCTGCCCGTCTTAATGGTGGACTTATGCTTGTTAATACGGGATCGACACTCCATAGTCGTCTCCCCTACATATAATAGTCCACAAGGACTTTGTAAAACATAAATCACATAATTTGAACAGCATGTTAAGTAATGTTGAATTTTAAACGCTTTTTTAGTAATCGGGTGTATAAAGCTATTACCTTTGATCAACAGTCTACAGTTATTACACCTAAGACAAGCAAAACAACCATTCCTTATAGTTTGTAACCTCAATTGGTCATCTTTTTTAATTGATCCCAAATCCGATCGAACTAGTCTATCCTTTAGACATCTTGATTTTCGGTATGCTACACGAGGAGGGACCTTAAATTCTGGAATATTATATAAAGTGTCCCCTAGAATGTGCCATTCACTATGTACAATATCTCTGATTTTGGTACTCAAAGGGGAATATAGTGTAGAAAAAACAATTTTGAATCCATCTTGACCTCCTTTTTCTTTTTAATTAACTCAACTCTAGTGAATTGTGTCACCTTATCTTTATGTTTTTCAATAAGATTTCTCGGGTAACCTCGTTTTAAAAATGTATTATCCATATCCTTCAATCTATCCTGTAGTTGAAGCGGATCTTGAACTATGCGTTTAACTCTAAGCATTTGACTATAAGGCAAATTATTCAATAAAGACTTGGGATGAAAGCTGTCATATCTGACCAAACTATTTCTATCCGTAGATTTTACGAAAATGTCTGTACATAAACTATCTCCAACCTTATATACCAAGGTGTCAAGAAATTGAAGCGACTCATGTGAAGACACCATAGTAAATTTAATGTCATCATCAATGGTATTTAGAAAGGAGAAGAAATCCTCAAGTTGTAATTGTGATCCTGTCCAGATGACAAAAATATCGTCTATGTATCGCCACCACCTCAAAACGTATGAGAAGTGGGGCGATACATAGACATACAACTCTTCCAAATGGGACATCACTATATTCGCATATGTGGGTGCAAGATTAGACCCCATAGCGGTCCCCTTCTTTTGTATATACATTGTATCCTGAAATAAAAAATAATTCTCAGTCAATATAATACTGAGCAGATTCATAAGAAAAGAAATACATTGATCGGAGTATTGAGATGTAATGAGAACAGTTTCCACTGCTTGCATACCCCTTTTATGGTCAATCGACGCACTGTATATAAATTTACTACATCAAAGGATACTAGTATGCATGATTCTAGAATTTTAGTTTCACCGATCTTGTTCAAAAAATCTGAGGTATCTCTCAGATAAGATTTCGCAGATTGTGCATAGATTCTTAGGATTTTATCTAAAAAAATGGCTAATGGACTGAAAATGGAACCTTGACTGGAAACTATTGGGCAGCCAGGAGGGTTAAATAGTGACTTATGTATCTTAGGCAGACAGTATATTACTGGGGTGATAGGAAAGTCAGTAATAAGATAATCCCCAAGCCTCTTATCGATAATATTAGATGTTATAGCTCCTTCAACCAAATCTCTTATTTCCCGTCCCAAGCGAAATTTAGGGTCATTTGTGATAGTCTCATATGTGGAACTATCTTCAAGTTGTCTTTTAATTTCCAAAATATATGATGATGTATCCATAACAACTACCGCCCCACCCTTGTCCGCTGGCTTGATAGTCAGTGCAGTATTGCATCCAATTCCTCCTTAGAGATATTCAACCCTCTATCTAGTGTATATGTTTGTTTTAAATGGTTAATCTTATTTTTAACAGCCTGAATAAATGTATCAACAGCAGCATTATTAACAAACGGCAGATATTCACTGGTTCTATGTAAACCTAGTTTTTGAAAAGACACTTCACATATACTACTTTCAATATTCATGGGTTGATTAAAAAAACATGACTTTCAATTTAATTTTACGGAAAAAATTATTAAGATCTAATTCCAACTGGAACCAATCAACCTTATTAACAGGACAAAAAGACAATCCTCGTGACAAAACCTTTTTTTCAACATCAGTCAAAATATGTGATGAAATATTTACCACTAGACTTTCTTCATCTTTGTTTTTTGACGATATTTCCTGGTTCTCCCCAATTTGTTGTTTGAACCGCCTTCTATGTTTGCGGCCCCCTCTCCTGTTGCGTCCAAATTTGAATCCAGCTCTAAAAAAAGGAACTGCATCAGAGTTATCCGCATCTGACAAATTAAGACGCCGTTTTCTTTTTTGTGGTAATTTAGAAGTAGTAACACCACGATAGATACCCTCCTTTTGCCAATTATAAACCTTTCCAAGTCCATAATCTTGTTTGCGCTGTTATGTATATAAATGTGCGCCTCCGCAGAATGCATTCCCATTACACCCCTGGAAGCGCGCGGGGGTACCGCGAGGCTTCCAGTGGTTGTACTCCAATGCTGTAGTGTAGCTTTTGTTTTTTTATGGTAGGGAAAAGGTAGGTGGGGGTTTGTGCATTACGGATTTTTTAGGAGTATTTTTTTTGTAGCTTTTTTGTCTCATGCCGTGAGTCTAATGGCACTTGGAATGAAAATATCTGTGAAACTGCGCAATACCCCTCTCCGTCGTTCGTCAAATGTGAAGCGTCCCTCCCGTACTAGCTCCCTGACATGCGCGGGTAACAGGAAGGGAAACCCCGAGTTTTCATTATGTGGGGTTAATTTAAAAATCTTTAAAGGAGATAAGTATTTATATCATGAAAATTTTTTGAAACCACTTGAATTATTATATGTAATACTTATAATGGATTGTATTGTTTTTTGCACTACACTCCCCGGCCACTTTTTTCGGTACACCTGTCCAATGCTCGTTAACACTTAATTTTAATCACCCAATAAATGAGGGCAACTCAGTGCATTTAGGCATGTAGAAGGGTTTCAAGCAATCCCCTGCATTCAAACGAGCTCAGTAGGGGGAAAAAAGGTGTTTTGGTCCCTTTGAAGGGGCAGGGTTTGTTGGTGCAAAAGGGTGGTCTGAGTATTTCAAAAAAGCGATCCCCGGGATTTTCAGCAAAACCCATCTCTAGGGTTTACAGAGAATGGTCCGAAAAAGAAAAAACACCCGGGAGCGGAAAGCCCTGTGGGGGGGAAATGCCTTTTTGATCCCAGAGGTCAAAGGAAAGGGCAGACTGGTTCGAGTGATAGAAAAAACAGTGATCAAATAGCCACCCGTTACAACCAAGGTAGGAGAAGAGTCTTTAAACGCACGCGGCAACTTTTAGGCGATGGGCACAGCAGCAAAAGACCACTCCTTTAGCAAAAAGAACAGGAAACTGGGGCTCCAATTTGCCCAAGTATCGAAATTGAACAGAGAAGTTTGGGGAAAAACGTTCCCGGGTCTGATGAGTCTCGATTTCTGCTGCGACATTCGGATGGTAGGGTCAGAATTTGGCGTCAACAAACATAAAAGATGGATCCATCCTGCCTTGTATAAACGGTTCAGGCGGGGGTGGTGGTGGTGTCATGGTGTGGGGGAATATTTTTTGGCCCCTTTTTGGGGCCCCCTTGGCCCAATTGAGCATCGTTGCAACCCCCTTGTGGAATCTTTTTTTCCCACAAAAAAATTGGGGCAGTTTGAAGGCAAAAGGGGGGTCCAACCCGTTTTTAGCAGGTGTACCTAAAAAAGGGGCCCCCGGTGAGTGATGTATTCACTTGATTTGTTTGATGCATTGTATTTAAATGTTTTGTAAACACTATACTTTGTTTGAGAAAGGCTAAGTATGAGCTGAAAATTTGGGCATTGCATGTTTGGGTAAAAATAAAAGCTTTAAATTGAAGTGCTTTTTTGGATTACTTTGGAGTCTTTAAGATCCCCGTGGACGGGTTTCTGGACGTGCATATATTGAAGATTTTCCGGGTGCTGTTTTTTCTACTTTTTACTGAACTATATAAGTCCGGCGCAACGTGGCTGCTCACACTGCTTTTTACTGTGCTGTGTAGGGAAGCGCTCCCCTGCTGCCATGATACTCATATAAAGAACTAACTTTTATACACGATTTTTGGGGGGGGGGGTCCGCTTTTGTCTCAGGCGCTTTCTTATTTTAATTCTGATTTTTTGGGGTATTTTGGAAATTGAAGTCCCGTGTGTCCAATTCAGCTGCATTACATTTTTTAAAACTATTGCTCAGTTTTTTGAACACATTGAATATCCAAGGTATCTAAGCGTTTTGTTTATTCAGTTAAAAAAACAAGGGGGTTTTTTCAAAACCCAAATACCCTTAATTTTTTGGTTGCTCATTTCTTTTGCGCATTTAGACCCAGGGGTTAATTAAACGTTGTTTGCTGTTGTGGTTCCTAAAAGAAAAGTCTTTTTTAAAGCCAAAAAAGAAATTTTTCCTTAGCATAATTAATCCGAAAAGGTTAATTACGAGTTTTTCTGTTGTTGTGTTCCCTAAAAACCGCCGTTTTAAAAACCCCACAAAGCTGGTAATTTTTTGGGGCACATTTCTTTTGCGCAATTTTTCATCCAAGGGTTAACTAAGTATTTTTCTGCAGTTGTGTTCAGTAAAAGAACATTGTTTTTCACCCCAAAGAAGAAATTTTGCCTGTAGCATAATTCTTTCCGAAGGTTTAAATTTAAACCTGTTGTGCTTTTATTCAAAAAATACACATGTTTTTAAAAGGACTACAAGTAAAATTTTTCCCGGGCCCTTTGGGAGGCCAATTTATATCAAGGGTTCCAAGCTTGTTAGTGGGGTTTTTTTAGAGTCAAATACAGGGTGTGTATTTTTCAATACAGGTATCTTCTTAAACGGTTGTAATTTTAAACAAACAGTAGTCAGACGAGGGTGGCGGGGTCCCACCATGCGAGGGGGCAGTGGCACAAATTCCTGGGCAGGGGCAGGTCGCAGCACAGCAAGGGGACGTCGCGCAGGGGGGCATTTGGGTAGGCCGAACTGCCCGGTCATCTTGCGGCCGTTGGGGGTTTTCAGCAACCCCAATGGTTCTTTATTGGTTTACTAGGTCTCACTTTTCCTCCCAATAATAAAACTGACAACCCCGCCAAGAGTCGGTGGGGAAAGTCAACAAACCCTTTGTTGGAAAGGCCCGGGAGCGGGGTCAGCGGGCCCTCACCTGTCCCCAACCCCATGTCCTCCGGTTCCCTCAGCCCGAGATTACTATGGGGAAGAAAGTGTATGACCTAGGTGGGTAAACACATGGGGGGTAGGGGAACCGGATGCTGTGGCCTCGCAGGGTAACTCCTACTGTGACGTCCCCTTACTGTGCTGTGATCTGTGGTGGCTCCGGTAACCTACTACTGTGTTCTTTGATAGGATCGTATCCCTCAGCTTGTTTTTTTCCAGCTGGCGCTGCCATGACTTTCTCAGGCTACATTTACACTTCAGTATTTTGGTCAGTTTTGCCCTCTTAAGTGCCCATGGACTTTTATAGTGAAGCGATTCTAAGAGCGGCGGCAGCCATATGCATGTTATACTAAAACACAACATTGTATGAAGACCAAACCAAGCTCCCTCTGCATATTTCAGCATGGCATGACGTTCTACAGCACCCTACAGGCTCTGTGCACCCTGGAAATAGCTGTTTTTTTAACGTGATTTATCCCGAAGTCATTCGGACCGAAACAAATTTTGTCGGAAAATTCGGCGAAGTCGGCGAATCGAATTTTTGAGAAATTCGCCCATCTCTAGTAATATTATTCACTTTACATTGATTCATTATTAAATTATTTGAATCTATGTTACTACTGACTACTTACCCATTTATTAAATACAATCTATATTTGGGGATCTCCTCTCTTCTTGAGAGGTTATGATATCTATTATTTTATACCCCATAGTTTGTGTGTAGGAAGTCCTTTAAAAACTAGTTTATTGAACATGTAACTTTGACATATTGATACAGATCTGACTACTAGTGTTATTTCTTCCACACATATTTGTGAGGCTCCATTACATTCTAGTGACATATTTATATCGCTGTGTTCTCTTTTTGGTTTTCCTCTTTTTTGTGTTTTTTGTAATTTTTGTAGATTTGTTTACGGATACATTTTATATAATATGTTAATAAATAAATCTTTTGTAATTTTTTATTTAGATAATACTCCATTTCCTTTTTTGTTTATCATGCTAATGGGAGTGTCTCAGACTCACATACGAGGGATTTTTAGTCCTATTTGTGTAAAATTCTCTTTTATGTAGGCAGACATGGCCTGAGTCTCAGGTACGGACAACGGATAGACCCTCCCTCGAGGAGGACTGGTCCCGGGGAGAAGGTCAATCGGACAGTCATATGGCCGATGGGGCAGCAGCGTCTCAGCCTCCTTTTCCAAAAACACATCAGCAAAGTCCTGGTATTCCGCTGGCAGGCCTGGCAGAGGTTTGGGAGATGACTGCGGAGGGATGGCACGCACCGGGTGGGGTGCGACCAGACAGTGACTCTGGCAATCCGGTCCCCAACACAAGACCACGTAGGCCTTCCAGTCGAGCGTAGGGCATGATGTTGCAGACATAGGAGCCCCAAGAGGATCACCGACGAAGACCTTGGTAGCACGTGGAAGGCAATCTTCTCCTTGTGCAGGGCCCCCACCTGGAGGGACACCAGCCTGGTGATGTACAGAATGGAGTCGCTCAGAAGTTCCCCACTGACTGAAGAAATCACCAGGGGTTTTTCCAGCTGGACCAGCGGCAGACGATATCGAGATACCAGGGAGGCATGGATAAAGTTGCCGGCAGATCCAGAATCCAGGAAGGCAGGGGCCTGAAACAAGAGGCCAGTGTCCGTTGTGACTTGTACCAGCATTGTCAAACATGGAGAGGAAGAATTAGCACCTAGGGACGCCTCTCATACGGGACCTAGGTGCGAGCGTTTCCCAGCCGTTGGGGACGTAGCGGGCAGACTCGGCGGAAGTGACCCGAACTGGCACAGTACAGACATAGGTTCTCTGCCCGCCGATGGGATAGCTCTTACTCCGATAAGTGGGCCTGGTCCACCTGCATAGGTTCCTCACTGACCGGTTGCGGAAACGGCAGTGGGGCCCTCTGGAACACCAGGGCTAGTCGAGGCATACAGCGGGGACGTACTACGTCTCGTTCCTGGTGGAGCTCCTACTTTCACTCGGCGAAACGTACATGAGTTCACTCAGAGAGGATGGAAGGTCTCTAGCGGCCAATGTGTCCTTCACCCTGCTGGATAAACCCTTCTTAAGGGTGGCGCAAAGAGCTGCGTCGTTCCAGGAGAGCTCCGAGGTCAGGGTACGAAATTGTACGACATAGTCTCCCACGGAGGAATCACCCTGGAGAAGGTTCAGGAGCGCCGTCTCAGCAGAAGATGCATGCGTTGGTTCCTCGAAGACACTACGAAATTCTTGGAGGAAGGCCTGTAGGTCTGCAGTTACAGGGTCGTTTCTGTCCCAGAGGGGTGTTGCCCAAGCCAGGACCTTCCTGGAAAGTAGGCTGACCACGAATGCCACTTTAGCCCTTTTTGTGGGGAACTGAACGGCCATCAGCTCGACATGCATGGAGCATGAAGCCCCTGCAAAGCTTCGGGTCACCGTCGAACTTAGATGGTAGTGGAAGCCGAAGCTTGGGCCCCACCGTAGCCAACGAAACAGGAGGCGTAGGAAGCACCACAGGCGGAGGGGGCGGCTGCTGCTGAGATGTGAGGAGCGGTTGCACCATGTCGGATAGCTGATCCTATTCTGACTCCATATCTGACAGCAAGTGTAGAAATTCATCAGGCCCATGCGATAATGGAAGTCTATATTGAACTGTAAAATTTACTTCAGAATCTCGTCAGACAGTGATCAACTCGACTGCTTCGGCATGTATGAAGAACCAACAGGAGTTTATTCCAGGCTGAATCTTGTAGTTTACACCAAAGTAGTAGGTGAAAAGATGATAACTTTACAGAGATGATGCAGAGGATGAGGATCCAGTGCTTCAGTCAGACAGAAAGATGGAGAATGCTAGAAGGAGGGAGGAGCTGAAAACCTCTGAACACACATACAGGAAGACGAGAGAGACAAACTTAAGACAATGCAAAGCAGTAATAGAAATTACAATGCTGAATATCAACCATGAAGTCATGGGACATGACAGATCCAGCTGCTGTGCCTGTTGCACAATCTGTTGCGACTGCTGGGCGACAATGGACGTGAGGTCCGCGATACTGGGCAGAGGCACCTTGGCGGGATTCATGGCCGGATCTAACTGTTATGGACAGCGGTAGTGGATCCGCTGGACCACCGCAAGCAATGATATAAGCCACGCCAGGGAGCGGAGTCTAAGTAGAATCCGGTTTTCACCAGAGCCTGCCGCAAAGCGGATTGGACTTGCTGCAGCGGGAAACTGCCAGGTCGCTTCCACTGACGTGACTTGCTTGCGGTGGCAGCCAAGGGTGAGCATGGTACCAAATCGTAAGGCAGTAGTCGTAGTCGGGGACAGGCGGTAGGTCAGGGCAGGCGGCGAAGGTTCGTGGTCAAAGGACGTAGCAAGAGGGTCAGAACACCGTAGACACTAGAACGCACTTCTGAAGCTTTCTCTAAAGGCTATGTGCTCAATAGATCCGGCAAGGAAGTGCCGGGGCGGTAACCAATATATAGGACCAGCGGTCAGCAATTAACCAATTACTGGTGCGCTGGCCCTTTAAATTTCAAGGAATTGCCATGCGCACCAGGGGGCGCGAGCGTGCACTGCAGCCGGCAGAGAGCCGCGCGGGGACAGGAGCGCGGTTAGGTAAGTCCAGGCTCTCGGAGAAGCGAGTGTGCCCGCGGCCCGACCTGATGACCGCGACGCCACTCGTCCCCGGAGCAGGGGGACACAGACAGGACACGGGTGTGCTCGCAGCCCACCCGTGACACATACATAACATAAATGGATCGATTTCTGCGATCACATAAGGCTTTTCCTCTGTAGCTTGGAGGACCACACCCACTCAACATTTATCACAATAGGGTCTGTCATAGGCACTTCTACATATCATCCCACACTTCCCTATAAAACTTAAGTCATTATCACCAATGATAAGAGCAGGAGTGAAATATATCCAAGGATAAATGGGCTCTCACATTACATCTACAATCCTGTACTGACTCAAGGAGTACTGACACTGTACAATGGTCACAATAATGTGGTGCTCTCTCTATCATTTCCTAACTTCCTCAATTAATTGGGCGCTGTAAAACCTATTGTTCTCTACATTTCAGCTTACAGAACATGGCACTAAACTCAATGGACAAGTGAGGGGACCCTTGAAAATCAGAATTTTTTTACATTTTTGTCAGGGCTGGGCAGCGCTCGGCTTGCAGGGAGGAAGAGTCTGCAGCAGCTGAAACAAACGACCCCACCCCGATAGACAGTCCCGCTTGGGGGCTGTGTGAGTGACAGACGCCCAGCCACTGCTGACACGAGGCGAGTCGCACCAGCCAATGGGAGGACCCGGAGGCCGCTCCAATCAGCTACAGGGGCAGTATCTGGGGATCACATTTAAACTCCCTGCTAGCTGGGGTGCTGCGCCTGCGATATTCTCCTGGCTGCCTTGCTACCTGTGCTATTGCCTTGTTTTTTTTTGCTTACCTGTGTACCTGACCTCGGCTTGTTTCTCCTGACCCCAGGGTTTTCTTCTGATTTTGTACCTCGCTCCCGTTCGTGTTTTGACCTCGGCTTGTTTACGTTTAACCCTCTGGTACTGAATAGTGGCTTGGCGTTCCTGATTTTATTTTGACCCGGACTGTCTGACTATTCTTCCTTCTGACGGCCCCAGCACTTTAGCAGCGCAGGGACTGTCGCCCAGTTGCCGCCTGCCGCCTAGGGCAGCACGTCAAGTAGGTAGGGACAGTGGGCTGGGTTCCAGTCAGGGCTCACTGTACCTCCCTTGACATGGCATTATCGCAGGCCGGAACCGTAACTGCTCTACCCCACTATGAACCCCATGACAGCTATGGTAGAGCAGATGCAGGGGCTAACCCAGGTGTCCAGGATCTGGCGCTGAGGGGAGAACAGCAGGAATCTACCCCAAGGCAGAGTGTCCCTGCACTACCTTCCCCTCTTGTGGAGCCCCCTATCCAGTTGCCTGACAGGTTCTCAGGCAACAGGAAGGCCTTTTTGGCATTTAGAGAGGGATGTCGCCTGTATTTTAGGCTCCGCCCACATACCTCGGGCAATGAGGAGCAAAGAGTGGGAATGGTTATGTCCCTACTTCAGGGTCCTCCCCAGGAGTGGGCATTTTCGTTACCGCCTGAGTCGCCAGAACTGTCTTCTGTGGACAGCTTCTTTGCCCCTTAGGGTACTTTTTGATGACCCGGTAGGAAGCTGTGGCCGAGGCTCAGCTGACCACCTTCAGGCACGGTAAAAAGATGGTGGAGGAATTTTGCTCTGAATTTCGTCGCTGGTGCGTTCCGTCTGGGTGGAATGACCCAGCTCTCAGATGCCAGTTTAGATAAGGGTTTTTGCCCGACCATGTGAAGGATTTGTTGGGGGCTTACCCTACCCCTGGTACTTTAGATGAGGCCAAGGCACTAGCCGTTTGTCCCGGACAGACGTTTAGGGAGAGACGTCGGAAAAGGTTTCCTCTCCGGTGGGCCACACCATGGTCACCTCTAAAAACCCCTTGTTTCTGATTTAAACCCCGAGGAGCCCATGCAAGTGGGGGGTTCTTCCGCGACTGCTGCTAGTGACCGTAGGACTACTCATCGCACCCAGGGGGGGTGCTTCTACTGTGGCAAAGATGGACACGGCATTCGGGGAGTTTCTCCAAACGGAAGACCAGGCCAGAAAAACTCCAGCACCTAGGTGGTCAGCAGGAAGATCACCTAGGCGAGCAGGTATTTCCTATCATATCCAAAAAATTGCTTTCTACCATTAAGATTTCATACTTGTCGCTGGGCTGGTTTTTGGGAGTGCGTTTTTGGGATTCGGATCAGCTTCTAATTTTGTTGACGCATCTTTCGTCAAACGTTTAGGCCTATCTTGGAGACCGCTACTGAGTCTCTCGGGTATGGTTTCCTA
>JAODAL010014790.1:0-86206 GCA_025379985.1 Phyllomedusa bahiana | reverse complement strand
CCTTTTAAAAAATTTATATGGGGGAAACGCTCGGGATAGCGGGTTTTAAAGGTGTCTATAACGCAGTATGATATTGTCGTCTTAAAGCAAGCCGCTCTTTATCGGGGCGATTACTCCACTGGCAGATATGCACAGTAGCGTATCATCTAGGTATGTAGTGGAATGTTAGGGGTTTGATATTAGATTTTGATAGTCTAGAAAAAGTTATGTTTTAACAGGGATTATTTTTGCAGTGATATATTGGTTAAACCCTCTTTTCATTAGAATTTGTAGTATTACTGTAAAAAAAACCAAAATTTTGATTTTTCAAATTTTAATGTGAGCCATTTTTCTCCCCAAAAAAAAATATTTTATTTTTTTTATTTGAAAAGGGGAAAAAAAGGGGGTGTTTGTTTTTTAAATTTTTAAAAAATTTTTTTTTAAAATTTTTATTTGTTTTTGCTGTAACTTTGATTCACGGGGGTGTTCACCACTAGGGTACAATTTTCCAAAACCTAATGCATTGTAGAGACAATACTAGGGTGTACCAATATGGCGGTTTACCCACTTCCTGCCTGGGGTCGGAAGTAGTGAAGCCGAAACATAGAGTCTTCAAAAGGGCCATTTTACAATCGAAACCCCGTTTTTCCTTTTTTTAGACGCCGCGGGTTAAACAGCGCAAGGGGAGGTGACGGCTCCATCCCGCGCTATAACTGGTAGGTGTTAGCTGCAATTAGTAGCTTACACCCGGCAGCTGTGTAGTGGGATCGCGCCGCGATCCCACTACAAAGCCCTTTGGCGACCCAAGGACGTACTCATACATCTAGGAGGTAAAGGGATGCAGTTTCTGAGATGGGGTCATTTTATGGGGCATTAAAAATACAGCCCCTCAAAAGCCATGTCAGAACGAACTGGCCCCCAAAAAAAATCGGGTTTTGAAATTTTTTTGAAAATGTGAAAATTACACAAATTTATAAGCCATGTAATGTTAAAAAAATAAAAAAAATCTAAAAAAAGATTCCAACATAAAAAACAATGGTAAATTTCTAGTTAAAAAACTTTTTTTTGTGTGGTATAACTATCGTTTACAAAGCAGAAATTTCGAAAACTTTAAAAAGGCAAATTTTCCCAAAATTTTTATGATATTTTTTATATTTTCACAAATGAATAGGGTTGTATGGACCAAAATGTATTACTAACTTAAAAACAATGGGGACATGTATGAACGAGGCGCGGCAGTTTTTGGTGTACTTTAAGGCCCCTTTCACCGACGGGTTTGGCCGCGGGATGGCCGCGGGTTTTGACGCAGTTTCCGCGCCAAAACCGGGCCAAATTGCGTCTAGTTTTTTTAAAATGGTTTCCATGGGAAACCGCGTTTAAAATTTACACTCCCGGGTTTTCCCCGGCTCCCGATCGCTGGGGTGTCACCAGCCCCTCCCCCGCCAAGACCCGGCCACCACCCCGCGCCGCAAACCTCGTCGGGAACGCGAGTTTGCGGCGCGGTCCGAAAAATTGGCCCGGCGAAACCCCCGGCCAAAAAAGTCGTGTGAAAAGGGCCTAACCCAAAAAAAAGTCAACAGGTGCATTCATAAGTTCCTTTGTATTGCCCAAAGACACTTTTTAATGCGCCAAAAGATTTGGGGCGTTCTGGGGGGCTGTCACACCAATTATAGGATTAGACACATTTTTATTCTTTGAAAAGCTAAAACAGGCGAAATCAGTTAGAACAACCAACCCGTTAAAGGGGGTCTCCTGACAAAGGGGCGTCGTATTGGCACTAGACTGCCCTGTATGTATGAACTGCAGAAGAACAGATTTATATTTCTGGGGGCATTCTACACTACCTTAAAGCTAGTTAAACTGGAAATTTAGCACCAACTTCATGCATATTCCCAATGTGCACAAGAAAACGTTCCTTTAATCACATGGGGGGGTAAAACCCCCTTTAAAAATTTTTTTCCCATATAAAGTACCAATATATTTGAAAAATGGGTCTCTGTCATAGAGGTCAAAATTGGCTGCGGTGTTAAGGGGTTAAAACTTTCCTGACCAGCTGAAAGACTTTTTTAAAAATGGAAAACTCCTTTAACCCCTTAAGCTGAATGCCGAATAGTAAGTACTTAATGACCAGCACATTTTTTTAGTTTTTGCCTCCTTGTGTTTCAACAGTCATTTTTATTTTTTCAATGACGCAGTTGTATGAGGCCTCGTTTTATTCGGGACAAGTTGTACTTTTTGGGATAATAGTTTAAATTCACTTATAAATTATTGCAGAATTAATTTTTTTTTTAGATTAAATCTACAGGTTATTATGATCGTGTGGATACCTAAGTATGTGTAGGTTTTTTTGTCTGTGTGTAATGTATGCACAACTATTTTTTATTAAATATTTCTTTTTTATTTTATTATTTATTTTATTTTTTTTACACTGTTTATGTTTTTTTTTTTTTTTTTTAAATCCCATGAAGGGATTCTCATTATAAACATAAATAACTGCAAGGAAGTATGGAAGATATCACACATTTTAATACATAGTATTTGTTTGGCCCCTGCAGCCAGTTTTGACCTTCCTGACAGAACCTCACTAGATGTCACTTATGACATCTTTCACTTTATGTGAAAATAACTTTTTGATGATTTTACCTATCCATGTGATTCAGAGACTGTTTTCTCGTGTCATATTGTGCTGTAAAATAGTAAGAAATTTTGATTCATACAATCCTTGTTTATTTGTGAAAAATATCAAAATGGCATGAAAATTTGGAAAAATGTGCCGTTTTCAAGTTTCAAAAATGTCTGCGTGTAAGACAGATAGTTATTCCACACAAAATAGTTTATAACTAGCATCTACCATATCTCTACTGTAGGTTGGCATCATTTTTAAAAGTCTTTCTTTTTTTTAACAACATTAGGTGGCTTAGAAATTTAGTACTAATTTTTCACATTTTCAAGAAAATTTGAAACATAGATTTTTTAGGGACCAGTCCAGTTCTGATGTGGCTTTGAAGGGCCTGTATTTTAGATACTCCCATAAATTACTCCATATAAGAAGCTACACACATCATAGTATTCAAAACAGCATTTAAGAAGTGTATTAACCCATTAGGTGTTTCACAGAAATTAAAGCAAAGTGGAGGTGAATTTTCAAAATTAAACTTTTCTTGCAGATTTTAAATATTTATCCATTATTCACTGGGACACGATAGATGCGATCACAGAAATGCAGCTCAACATTGATTCCCCCAATTCTGCTGTTTTTAGAGATATCCCATATGTGGCCTACTGTGCTATTTGCTCAACCACAATCCTCAGAATAGAAGGAGCACCTACTGGACTTTGGGGTCTCATTTTCATTATGATTTAATTTAGGCACCATTCCAGGTTTGTGGACACCTTAAGGTGCTAAAACTTAATAAACAACCCTAAAAAGACCCCATGTTGAAAAACTACAACCCTTAAGGAATATTTCCAGGGGTGCAGTGACTATATTGAACCCCCAGGTCTTTCACAAATTTTTCAGCTGTGAAAATGAAAAATGTAATTTTTTTCCAACAATTTGCAATTGTTTAATTTTTAAAAGAAAAAAAAAAAACACCCCAAATTTGTTTACACAATTTTTCCAAGCTCGGCAATATCCTATATGTGGGTGGAACTACTTTTTGGGCACATGGCAGGGTGTATACGGGAGGGAGCACTATTTGGATTTTGGAAGGCAGATTTTGGTTTGGCCATGTAGCATTTGCAAGACCCTCAAAGTACTGCAACAGGTGAAACCTTACAGAAGTCACCCCATTTCGGAATCAACACCCCCTCATGGATCTCATATAGGGGTGTTTTGTGCATTTTGGGTGCACAGGTGTTCCATAGTTTTTTAGCATTGGGCCATGAAAATGGGGGGAAGGAGAATGCATTTCCGCCATTGTTTTTTGGGCTTCAGTTTTATAGCATTCGCCATGCGTATAAATGACATGATAACTTTACTATTCGGGTCTGTACAATTACAGTGATATAAATTTTATAGAGTTTTTTTTTGTTGTTACTTTTACACAATAGAAATGCGTTTGTAAAAAATTGGGTTTTTATGTCGTCATTATTTTTCTGCATATGCAGCTAATTCAGGGCTTGTTTTTTGTGGGATGAGTTGATGTTTTTAATAGTATCAATAAGGGGTTTCATATGACGCTTTTATCACTTTTTATCAAGGTTTTTGTGAGGCGATTTGAACAAAATACAGCAATCCTGGTAGTGTTTTTTTTTATTTTTTTACATCGATCACAGTGTGATATAAATGACATCCTAGCTTTACTCACCAGGTCGATACCATTACAGAGATACCCATTTTGTATATTCTTTTTTATATTTTACTGCTTTTATACAATAAAAACACTTTTATTCAAAAAAGAAAAACACGTTTTTCATCGCGAGAGCCATAAGTTTTTTATTTGTCTGTGTACGGAGCTGTGTATGGGCTTGTTTTTTCTGTGGGAAGAAGTGACATTTCATTTGAGTTGATGTTTTTGACTTTTTGATCGCTTTTAAAGCTGGTTTTTGGAGGGCAGGGTGAAGAAAATACTGCAATCCTAGTAGTGTTATTTTTAACAGCGCTAACCGTGCAGTATAGGTCACAAGTTAGTTTCTACTGTCTGTGGGGAATATGATTACGGCTATTACCCAAGTTATATAGGTTTTTTTTATGCTGCATCGCTTTAAAAAAAAGATATTTTTTATGTGTAAATGAATATTTATGAATCAGTTATCTTCTGATAGCCATAACTTTTTGATTTTTTCCACTTATATAGAGCTGAGTAATGGCTTTTTCCGCTTTTGCGGATGAAACTGTGCAATTTTTAATGGTAACACTTTAGGCATTATATGACTTTTTGGATAGCTTTTTATTCCATTTTATGTGCATTGTTTTCTTCCTGCGGGTATGAGACGAAGAACCCAATGCTGTGACTTGTTGTTGTTTCGTTTTTAAACCATTCACCGCGCAGGTTAAATTATGTGACAGATGGGGGGCGGTGCCTGGCAGGCAAGCTGAGCGAAGCAGCTTTCTAAGAGGTAGCTCCTAGCACCTTGCTCCTGTAAATCCTGTGTTGGTGCAGGCATAGGACTTACTCAAACCCGTGGATAACAATGCAGAGCTGTCTCTCATACTCATGGAGTATTATGGTCATCTTTCCAGACCTGTGGGTGATGCGTGGACTCGACGCAACAAGGAGACACAGAAAGTGGGAGTGGGGCTGGAACAAGGGAGCCCAGGGGACAGCGTGGCTCTGCAATGGTCAGCAGGAAAGCAAGCAGAGGTACCGCATGGGACCATGGCTTAATTAGCCCGCAATATTTGCCCAAACCTTCCACATCCTTCTCTGGCATGAGTCTCCCATCGTAAGCAAACCAGAGGATGCTGGACATATAAAAGCCGTAGCTGTGACAGTGGACAATTGAAAGGAGTCACAAGGAAGAGATAAAGTGCCAGCAGATGCATACAGGCGATAGACCACTTTAACAAATACGAAGGTCACTCCTAGTTCACAAGCACGCAGGATACAGAGCTTCACTGAGAGATGTGCTTCAAGCTGTTTCACTTCAGAATGCCATACGCTTTATCCACCTGACTAGCACAAGTTGGTGGTCTTAAAGTGAACTATCAACAATTCATGCGGCAATGATTCTGACAGTGATATGCTGAGCGGTCAAAGCTGCTGAAGACCAGAATCAGTGATTTGGAGGATGCAATTCATCTTTGCTAGCGGGTGTCTGTGAGTCGCATTCTCAGATGATTAAGGCACTACTCGCCTAAGACCGATGACCTGGAGAACAATGTGCGCATTGTGGTTTGTGCTCTACGAAAAGAATACAGGAGAGGCACCTAAACCTATCAGGTTCTTTGAGACATTGGCTCACTGTAATATCTTTGTAGGAAAGGACTCCTTTACTTCTATGTTTGCATTGAGAGGGTGCGCAAAGGGTCCCAATGTCGCCCATTACCTGCCGGGGACCCCGCCTAGATTAGTTGAAAGTAGTATATCGTGCAGGTTAAGCTGTGCGCACTTTAAAAGATTGGAGGCTATACTTGCGCAAAGCGCGCCTTCAGCAGAGACTGTCATGGTGGACGGCTGTCGGATCTAATTCTATCCGGATTTCTCTATAGGGTTCAGAAAAAGAAGGCGCAGTTTCCAGGATGTCAGAGGCGGCTCCGGGCGCTTCGTGGTGCATATCGCCATGCTTATTCCCAGCCAGGACTACCGAGTGCGTGGCGTTAAACTCTAAGCATTTCTTTAACTCCAAGAGACGCTATGCAAGGGATTGACCAGACATGAATCCTTCATCAAAAGCGCAGCTTCCAGAGGATTCGGGAGAGATAAGTGATCTCACTCTCTGTACACATTTTCTTCACTTCCCCTCTCTGATTTCCTTGCTTTATTTTTTTGTCCTGCTCCAACCCGGTGTTCTATGTTTCCTATTAAAGATTTGACATTTTTAGGAGGGGAGGGGTGGTTGGAGGAAGATAATGTTAATCTGTGTCTATGCAGTTATCCTGTTGCCACTTACTCCTTCGGTCGTATGGGGACTTGCAGACCATGTTTTGGGCAGTTTACAATTTTGCACTATTTTTATTTTTCTGTATTTTGTTAATATTTATTCACTTCGTTGGTTTACTATGTTTTTTTCTGAGGGGGGGTGGGTTTATCTGTCTCCTAGAATTGCTATTGCCATACTTTGTGAGGCAGGGTCGGACGATTCCGCATTCCATCATGCTTGACAGTTGAAGTTACTTGGTCACTAATGGGACTCAGGATGTTAGATGGGGATAAGATAAACTGCTATCATGAATGTCAGGGACTGGGTGACCCAAACGCGCAAAAGTATTGCGATGTTTAATTTTCTTTCCCAAATATCAGCCAGCTTATTGTTTATTCAAGAGAGAACATTTAGTTTCAGATACGTACAGTGGCTTCAAAGGGCATGGGTTGGTTGGGCGAGTCATTGTTACACAGTAAATTAGTCAAGGGGCGTCAGTATTATTACCCATAAATCCATTCTTTTGAATGTCTGGCTATGAGAGAGATGGGATGGTGATTTATGGTATACTGTAAAAGTATATACATTTGTTTTGGTAAACATTTATATACCTCTCTGCCTTTAATTGCAGTTTACCTTTAAAGCAGTGCATTAACTTGTGTGGTGGTTATCCTGATGTCGCCCAGTTCTTATATGGGGGATTTTAATACCTTGTGTCTCATTTGTAAGTACTTTAATGTGTAATGACTGTATGTTTTCCCTGAATTTGTATAGTGGGCTGGGAATATGTTGGCGCTATATGAAATAAAAGATTATTATTATTATTATTACTGTGGTGGACCCACATGGGAATTTATATATTAATTATCAGCAAATTATGTACTACTACCCTCAGCTATTGACTCTGTTTGGGGACTCATGATTGGAGTGTTGGAACTTGTAGAGACATTGGGCGTTTGCTAAACACTTCATGAGTTTCACTTATTTCATGTTATTCTAGTACGTATAACTCGCGGTCTTAAGAAATTTCACTCGATATGGCTTTGGTAATCAGCGGCTGTGTCAAATGGTAACTAAACTTGAGTAGTCTTACAGCTCCATTTCTGTATCATTCGCCAATGCTGTTATAGATAAAATTCCTGATTTATCATAGGAAATATGAGGCGGTGGGAATTTAATGCTCTCTGGCTGCCCCTAATGGATACAGTTAAATTGGGCCGTCAGATTTGGAGGAATTCTTCACGATGGAATGTGGGGTACTTCAGCTCCGATCAGTATTAGAGTGGGACATATGAAGGCGTACCGTATGAAGGCGGGACAATTAGTGCTACCATCGAAGATTAAAAGGGGTTGGCAGCTAGAAAAAACTATTCCGTGAGCCAAGTAAATTGCTGTGAGAATCGATTCGTTTTGCTCCGCACTCCACCAAGCCGGGGAGAACTTGCGGAATGGAGCAGGATACGCTGAAATATGTCTATTAGAATCTGTGAAATAAAAACGATTCTTTAAAAAGCAAACTTAATTTGGTGAAGGGGAGCACGGGCAGGCCGTTATTTGCCATATCATTAATTCCCTAGAGGGACTCCAGCCTTTTGTTACCAGACACTACGAAATGCATCAGGCGCGCCTTAAGATGAACAGAGAAACCCCCCTATGGTGGGGTTTTTTTGGAATATTTGGGGATTTTTAATAAACATTTATTATACATCATGACTTGAGGTTTCCTGTCTCCAGATCAACCGTATTACTGGTATAGATCATTCCCATGATAAGTGCCAGAACAGCGAGTAGGCAATTGTGATGCATCCTCTACGTCTAGAGGAACTGCAGGTGCAGTTAAGACTTTGGCAAAATAATAGTCCCAGGTTGAATGGATTGCCACAGAGATTATACCAGCAGTGTGGGGAGGTGTTGTGATACCTAATTTGTTGGAGGTTTTTCATAGCGATAACAGAGAAACGAGGGCAGGATACTTGCTTCTAATACAAGAGGTCGGTAATAATAGTGTTATTAAATACCTGATAAAGATACTCATTGTCCGGAGTCATACAGGAACATTCTTCTCATAATCCCAGGATACCAAAATTACTTCGCTAAAGCGTTTGTCTAACAGACTAACTGCAGTGATATCATGATCGTCGGTGAATTCCTGATAAGGCGGGTTTTATAACCACAGAGGGATACGGTCCAATAATTTACAGTAGGACTGTACTGAACCTGCAAGCTTCCTCGTGATAACGCTGGGGTAGGTCAATTTGTTCTATAGATCTGCTGCTAAGGCCTTTGATAGTGTGGAGTGGGAATTTCTTATGGGTTGGTTGAGTACATGAAATGTGGGGTTTGGCCAAAAATTTATATCCTGGTTAAGCTGTTTTTGTATATGATCCCAAGCCAAGGTGCAGTCCAATAATTTACAATCGCAGAGACATTTGATTTGCGCAGGGGAACAGACAGGGTATGCCTTTTCTCCATTGTATTTGGCCCTGACATTTGAGCATCGTGTAGCAGCTCGATTAGAGCAACGACAATTGATTTGAAGGCTTTAGGAGAGGAGGTGGAGGCACAAAATTGCCGCTTATACGCTGATGTTATCCTACTTTTTTTTTGCTAATAGACTGTGGGCTCATTGCCAGAGGCAATTAATGAAATTAAAACCTATGGTGCCTACTCTGGGTTTTCTCAATTAATTGGGGGAAGTCATGTCATTATGAGCCTGTGGATGCAATGGATCAATTTACTCCCTGGAGAATATATCCACTTCTAGTGTTCCCATTCTTCCGATACCTGTGGTACAGGGGAGTAGCTCAGGACAGTATTGTTCGGCGGCACAAGCCCCGGACAACAAGACTGCCTGTGCCCCGATCCTCAGCTCGTCTGGTGCACTAGGAGCACATTGCCGACAGTAGTGATAGAGAGAGAGACTAGCAGGGCTTCTCCCTCTCCTTAGCCACTAGTGATGTGATGGAGCGGCAGGCAGCAGGGGCAGCAGGGGCCGTCTGTTCACAACCAATCAGCACTGTCTGCAGAGTTACGCTGAGGAGGAAGAGCCACGGCGCTCGATGCCCACCTGTAAGTGGATTGCGAGGGTTGTCTGATTATCCCACAGGGCCCCGGCAGAAAAAACTGTGATGAACAGATGAGTCTGCTCAGAGTGCTCCGGGCGGGCCCAGTAGTACGGAGGCTCTTCAGGAAAAAAAAGAGTTTAGCTTATTTTTCTTGTTCTGCTGCCGTAGAAGAAGAGACTGCTTTGACTGTTCTGGCGTAGCAGCAGGGCGGGGGGGTGGGGGGGCGCGCGGGCTGCGAGCCAGCAAACAGGGGGGGAATGTTAAGCTATTAAACGCTCTGCCAGTGAGAAGATAGTAGATTATACTGCTCTTGTCCCGATCTCCAAGCAGCTACACAGGTGTATCAGCAGAGCTGATTGGTCCTGATAACTCTGATAGCTGCTGCTGTACTAGGTCCACTCAGGAAAGTTCATGACCCTGGCAGGAGGCAGCAACAGCCCTCAGCATCACTCTCTGCTGACAGTGGCATCATGAGGATAGCGCCAATGGCCCTGCGGACCTAGGCATGTACAGTGTTGTGGTCTGTCCAAGTATGCTGTTGACTGTATGATTAAGGGTGATCTGCAAATGTGTTGGTTTGTGTGCTATGTTGAAATATATTGTATTGGCATATTATGTTGTATGTGGTATATACACAACATACTGGCCACTTGTCCCACCCCTTCTCTCCCTAGATTCTCTAGAACACTTTCACAGCACATTGATTTGTCCACCCATGAACCACTACTCATCCACCTCATTGTGTTCCCTCAAGAAACTTTCATTTCTCTTAAAAGTCCTGCAATTTCTGCACACCCTTTTCCCCACAGAGTCCTTGTTTTTTTCCCCTCACACACACTCTTTCTTACCCATTTTTCTTTCCCGTCCTTTATCCCTATTTCACCCCCACTCTGCCCCTTGCACACAGCCCTTGCTATGCTGTTCCTCCTTCTTACCAGACTTTATTTCCATGTCTCCCTATTTCACAAGAAGAACTGTCCATCTAACCTTTTGCTCCAACTAAGAGCCCCCTTTCCCATCTGTCATTTGCCTCTGCCTTTCCACAAAACTGTTAGTTCTTTCTCCTTGTTCTGTCCTCTCTCTTGCATGTCCATCTTCCATACCTGTCCTGCCACTAATGTCTTCCACGTTGCTCCCAAACAGAGCAACGCATTTTATCAAGAGAAGCCCATTATTTCTCTTCCATTGTCTGTTTCTCTTCACAGTACTTTTCTGTTTCTTCTGCCCTTCTTCCAAATAGACAATCTTGCCCCTAGGGCCATTGTAGCCCCACTGAACGGGTTGTTCGTCCGGCGGTTTTTCTACCGCGGTACACGGCCGCAAAACATTCTACAAGCACATCTTACCGTTATGGTTTTCAGACAGAATCTGTGCTGGTCAGCACAGAATTCCTGTACTGAAAACCATAAGGAAGATTTGTGCTTTTATTGTAGAATGTTTTGCTGGTCCGGACCGAGGGCAGAAGATAACCGCTAGTCCTAAGTTCGGACGGAAAACCGTGCAGTGGGGAGACATGCCCTAAGGTAAAACCAAACTGGTATTTGTCCTCTGCAGTGGTACGCAGCCTTAACGTCTCGCCTACCATACAATCGCTATAGCCCTTGATCTTCCATGAGTGGTACTTGCAGCTGCAGTCATCATAATAGTGTATGTGTTAAAGAACGTTGTCCACCTCATAAGAGAAATAGAATTTATTCTAATAGCTCCTGGGGCCCTAGTAAAATAAAAAAATAACACTTATATGTACCTGTCTCCCTCAGTTCACCAAAGACCTCTCTACAGTTTCTGTTGACATGCATCGCTTCAAATGGTGATGTAACCGCATGTGGCAGCTGACTGGGTGCAGTGGTTACATGCCTCTACTTTCAGTCTTACTCATTCAAAAATAGAACTGTTCCAAAATGTGATGTATGTTAGTGGCACTGTACTACTGCGCCAGTCAGGCTGACACTTTGGGCATCATTACAGCACAGTGTATGCCCCTCAAATTCGCTGTGTATGTTATCACAACATTATGTCGGTCGGTTCTTCTGGCGTGTAATTGTCGCCTGACATTCAAGCCACATTATGGTAATTTATAGCTCTCACTGGAACCATGATCACTTGTTTTGGGGAGAATTAAGATCAGTTAAGTCCCATAGATGGACGCACTGGCTGCAAATATTTCCTCTGTAAAATACTTCCTCACGTTCATGTGAGAAAATTGCCAGCGTGACACCTCCAGCCTATAGAGCGCAAACATCTTAACTCAAGGGGCCCGGGCCCTGGGAGTTTTGGACTCTAGCAACGCCCCTGACCTGGGTAAAAGTATTTTCTGTGAATTTACAAGGAATTTGGGCGGTTGAATCTGGATCCATTTGCTAGTTTAATTTAATAATAAATTGGTTGGTTCTGGCGCAATATTACCATTATCTCGTATAGCAGGAAGATCATATCTGGTAAAATGATTGGCTTGCCCCTGTTGTTGGACTCTCCTACATAACTCGCTCCATCTGGCTCCCCCAGAAATTCTTTTTTAAAGTCAAACTATTTCAGAGCCCTTATGTCTGGGGCGGACTCATGCCCGGAATAAAGCTAACTCTGCAATTGGAATGGACGAGGGTGTGGTTTTGGCATATTCCTAATCCAGCAGTTTTACTTTTCTTGCAGCACAAACTTGCTATATATGAGAGTTGGGGATGGGAAGGGGGATTAGGATGTTGAAACTTGAAAAACTATTACGCCACTTATTTTAATTCTCCCAATCTTTATGGTAAACTGGAGGCAAATACTTTTTTAGTGCACTCCAAAAAGTTTCCAACTTTATATCTGATGCATAAACTGTGGTTGAAATTATGGGTGGGTATTGTTTTGGGCTTCGGGATGAACATTCTATAACGAGCATTTGAATTCCCCCTGGTTGTCCGAACTTTTTTGTGCTCCAGGGATTCGAGTCATGGGCATCTAGGGACCTTCATATGTCGCTCAAATGCTTACAGATCAGGGGGTGCTTAAAAGTTTTCAGCAATTGCAATTGGAATTTACCTTACGCCGCATATTCAGCCTTATTACAAATACTGTACAGTTAGGCACGCTTATAATGCAGAAAAATCAGACACAATTCAATTATGCAAGTTTATTCGATAGATAAGGGTCAAGAACTCATCAAAACAACGAAGGGACTAATATCCACTTTATATAACTTTTATTGGCAAACTTTTTTCTCGAAAAACCCAATAGATTTGAGTTGTAGTGGGGAAGGAGATTATTGGGCTCTTTTGTAGGAGCTACTATTTGGGAGGAAGATACTGAGGTACCATTCGCATATTGATTTCAGTGAAGTGAACAGAATCGAATCTCTCAATTTATTCTTAATACTTCGAGTTTTCAGAACTCCTCTATTTCTGCATAAAATTGGATTTAGGGCCTCCCCTCTGGTGTAATAGGTGTCATGTCACCCGGCCCTCTCTGATGCATTTGTTTGGCTCATTGCCCGTAAACTAGAGCGAGATATTGGATTTTTGTGTATATTGATCATCAGGGTATTTTTCAAATTACAGTGGAGATGAATCCGTTGGTTTGTATTTTGGGATTACGTAGGAGAACTCCTTATCAGGTTCTAGAGCTGAGAAAATTGCTATAATCTAATTTATTTATGGCAAAGGAAAGTTAATAGCGACAAAGTGACTGGTATGCAAGAACCTCCTCAGCACAGGAGTTTGTTTATAAAGAGAATTGGCTGATTTATATGGTTAGAGGGGTGTATTATAAGAGAGAGCCAACTTAAGTATAATAAATTATGAGGCTAAATGGCTGGATACCTTCTGGGTACTCTTGCTGCCATCCAAACTTAGTTAGGTATAGGGTGTTGGGGATTCTGTGTTGAGGTTCCTGGCGACTGTGTCTATGGCAGTTGTGTGGATGGAGGTGTCCGATCAGCCAGGATACAATTTTTATTGTGACAAGAAACTGAATGTTATCAATATTGCATGTTATTAGATTGTAATGGATATTTACTGCTCTGAATCTGGAGAATGGATTTGGGACGTGGCTGGGTTGCTGTTGTTGGGGATAAAGGTTGAAATTTGGTCTACAATGACAATTATACTGTATTTGTTTGTATACTTTATATCATGACCAATAAAAACAGTTATACTATGGTTAGGGGGCGTGGACTGGTGCAGCATGGAGTTAAGAGAAGTGAGGAAGAGGAGCTCCGTGCAAGCCAGGCTTAAGTAGACTGGCCACAAATAAGCCTTACTCCGCTGCTCAAATCGGACCAGAACGGTCACTCGGACCGGTTCCTATTAACCTGCCTTGCTCTACTGAGTGAAATTCCAGGGCTCCTGATCGACTGAAAGGCGCCAACTGGCTGCTCTACCTGAAGGCCAGCTCAGGCGCGGCACCGCTGCTGGTCTCAGGTTCGGCCCCGGATGACGGGGACTCGCCATACTGATGGCCTAATGCTGTACCACTCCTGCCCTCGGGGGTCAGAGCACACGGCTGGCGAGGCTACACACGGGCTACCGCACTGAGACACCCTGCGGGATACCGTCAGGCTCCCAGACACAGCTACAGGTTCTGAAGCTCTAGTCTGGCGCCTTCTAGGGAGAACACTCGCTTCCTCCTGTGCCGGCTGCGCCACCCCAGGGACAGCGGCCGTGTATCTGCCCCACTCACAGCTGCTGCGGTCCTCCCTGCCACCGCTCCCTGATGAGAGACTAGGGGTTGAGCGCGCGCAACCACAGCAAAGTCTCGCATCACAAAGCCTCCGTCCCAGGACCTTCGTGGAGTCGCCAGATAAGTACCAAGTGGTATATTTTTTTACTTTACATCACACTCTGGGCTGCAGCATCTACTAGCCACCTTGTGATTCTGTCCGGGTCGGGCTCGAAAGGGTCCGGCGATTCCTCTCCCAGGGCATACAGTGCTGTTCCTGACGCCATTTTAGAACAGAGGAACTGCTCCATGCGGTTGCGGCCATTATGGGAATTAGTGCCCATTCTACCTCCATTAACTCGGACTTTATTCATTCACTAGACTCCTTGTCGCATGACTAAGCGGGCTGGGGTTTCTTCTTCTGCAGGTGGCTACAGAAGAAACTATTTATCACAGCTAATTAGCCTGCTTTCTTAAGAGACTCTGATTTTCAGGAAACTCCTGGCTTCTGATCTGAGGGCTATTCCAACGCAGCCACCACCCTCCCTATGCACCAGGCCCCTGCATATATAGGATCTTCACTGTGGCCTACACAATCTCACATTTACCTCTAGCTGCCTGACATCTCTCCTCCCCGGATGGTTTTGGATGACCCCTGTTAGCCTCCTTCTCTGTAGTAATATATAAAAATAAATAAATAAAAAAAATAAGAAAGAAAAAAAACCTTAAAAATTAAAAAATAAATATAAATAAAAAAATCTGGATACAAGCCCTCTCAGCCTAGTCGTTGGGCTGACTCAACGGATCGAATGGGCGGTACCACTAAACGACGAACCAAGGCCACAAACTACGTTAAACTGTAACTGAATTTTTCCCTTTTAACCTGTCCACAAAACCCCCTCTCTGGCAGATAGACGGAACAGCGCGCCCCCCAATCTCACCCCACTTCTCCAATCTTCAATCCAGCGAATGGTTCTCTAGAGTCATACAGAAGTCAGCAAGCTCTACTGAAACAACATTACAACGTTTATTCGCCTCTTTCAGACGAGATATACATATGACTTTAAATAAGACAGCAGAATTCCGTTCTGATATTCAAGCCCTGGTTTCTGAGAACGACCATCTGGTGAAGAAAGATGTCTGAATTCGCAAATTCTCATAATTTGCTTATCGACGCTTACTCAGCTCTAGGGAAGAGGTCAGGACTTTCGGCTATAATTAATGGATCTGGAAGACACGCTCCCGTGTAGAGTAGAACATTGCATAAGAGGGGTACCTGAATCAGTCTCTCAGGGATCTCTGCTACCGTTCCTTATGATTCCTCAATGGCTGTCAGTCCTAACCTGTATGTCATTCCCAGATCGACCTACAGTGGACGCATACACGATTACGACCAAACAAAAAAAACCTACATTTTTCCATTCCTAGAGACGTCATAGAAAGACTTCACTTCTTCGCACAAGGATGACTTTCTGAGAGCACTAAGGAAAAAGCCTGTTCTTCCGGAGCGCTTTCGGGACATTGCCATCTTCCCAGACCTCTCGGCTGGCACCATGGCCAAAAGAAGAAAATTTTCCCAATACACTAAAATCCTCAGGAACAGAGGGATCAGCATACACTGGTGGGTTTCCTGTTTAAACTAGTCATTTCTAGGGATAATAGTCATATGGTCTGTCATAACCCCTCCATGGCAAGGGAAGTCCTTGCCGCCTGGAACCTCCTACAATCTCCAACTACGACTCCTCTGAAAGGCCAAAGAAATCGGCCCGAAGTCATAACTCCACTATGGTCTGAAAAAACGCCGCAGATCTGGCCCTGTTCCATATGATTGACTTCAACAGCGGACAAAACGCTGGCTTTGCTCCGCTCCTTAATGTTTAACTTTCTCCCTCCACTACTAGCACGTCACGCTTCTGCTAGTCCTGTGCTGATTCCTGCTCACGGACTTGTTTTCCCCGTTTACCACTGTTTCCAACTGATGGAAACCCTGTTCGGTTGGGGCTTGTCCCCTCTTGAATGTTGTTTTGATGATTACCTGTTATTTGCCATGTATCTTATCTCAAGCATTCTAGCCTTGCCATATAATATCCATATTGGAAGTTTTCTTTGGTTCAATAAACCTCGGTTCAACGCGCCCCCTCCGCACTGATCATGGGTGTTAAGATTCTTTCATTAAACGCCAACGGGCTCAACTCACCTTTAATACGATCGATGTTTTGGAGGACGGTTGAGATCCAAGGCAGATGTAATCTGTGTACAGGAGACACATCTGAAGGAACAAGACGCTCACAGACTGAGAAACATAGAAAATTTCCTGTAGTATTCCATTCTTCTGCACCTCAGAAGAAGGCAGGAGTTGCCGTTTTTGTGAAAGATTCCGTGTCCTTTTCTCTTAAGCAGTCAATCATAGATGAGAGGGGAAGATATGTCATATTACAATGCACCCTGAACTCTCAGGAATATACCCTGGTCTCCATTTATGCTCCCAATAAACACCAACTAAAGTACATCTCCCGGGTTATTAACAAAGCCGCAAAAGGCTCGCAAAGTGTTGACTTTATTAATCTGTGGTGATTTCAATCTATGTTGGTTGACCCGCGCCTAGTCAATCGCATGCCCCTGGAACACACAAAGCCTTCATATCGCTCATGGGGACGAGACAACTACTATGACCCGTGGTCGTACTCTCACCCCATGACAAGATTTTACATTCTTTTCGCAGCCCCAACACTCCTTTTCTCGATAGGATTTTTTATTCTCACTAAATAGACAGGGCTCTCTCCAAGGTAGTATCAGCTGAGATTGGTCATAGATCCTGGTCGGACCACGCCCCCATAGTTCTTAACTTACAGGACAAGCTTAAGTCCCCTCCATACTCGATGTGGAGACTGAATAATTTCCTTCTCCAATCAGAATCCACTGTCCAAGAAATCAAAACTGACAACTTCAGGTAGTATTTTGACCTCAATCGTCTCCTCTGTCTCCTCTTACTCCACACTTTGGTGTGCACACAAAGCAGTAATTAGAGGAATCCTCATTAAAATTACCTCTAGAGAGAAGCGGCGGAGAGATCGAGAATTAGATGAATTACTAAAAAATATTAGTGCTCTAGACAAACTAGGCTAAAAAATCCTTTCCCCAGATTAATATTGATGTACTTAGCGCCCTAAAACAAAGATTAAAGACCTTTGACTCCATAATTTGAAGTCTCCCTATCTAGATTAAAAATTGGAATTGTCTATGTGTCAAGGAGATCTTCCTGGGAGATCTGGCTCCGCAGAGTTAAACAGGTGCGAGCTAGATCTAGAATAGGGACTTTTTAACCTCAGGTCATGGCGAGAAAGATGCGACCCGCTCCAACTTATAGAGATGGAGACTCCTTTTGCCGCTATTATCGAAATCCCTTTACAACCTCAAAAATGACCCTTCGACTTCTTCCGCATCTCCTCAACTTAGTCAATTCTTCCTGAAAGACCTGAATCTCCCAACATTGACCGATGACCAACTGTATTATACTTAAAACTCCTATTTCACAGCAAGAACTTGAGAAAACAATTAACCAGGCAAAACTTAACTAAGGCCCCTGGGCCCCTGACGGCACTCAATAACGAGTTCTGTATACAACTTTTCTCTCCGACTGTCCCCTCATGTATCATCCGGGTCTTCAACTCCTTTATTATGGGACTCACCCCCGGCTGAGATTCTTTTAGCCACAATCGTTTACCATTCCCGCAAACGTGGGAGCCTCGCATGATTTGGTCACGGAACTATAGGCCATCTACTCTTCTAAACTGTGACATCAAGCTATTCTTCCAAGATCCTGGCCAATAGAATTAATACAGCTCTCCAGCCGTTGATCAAGCCAGACCAGGTGGGGTTGTGTAAATTCAACAAAACATAAGAGAGATGGGATCAGAAGGGTGCATGATGTCTTACATATAGTTAGGAGAGATCGGATCAGTGGCCTTTCTCTCACTATGACGGAGAAAAAGCTTTTGATCGGGATAATACTGGGATGCCCCCCCCCCCCCCCCCCCCCCCCCCCCCCCCCCCCCCCCCCCCCACTACCCCTCTCCACACCACACACACCCCCCCCCCCCCCCGCCCCCCCCCCCCCCCCCCCAATGTGTCTACATGAAAGAGGGTTTGTCCAAATTTGCGCTTTCTCCTGGTTCTCCTATTCTTCTAGCCATCTTATCGGCTTTAACACTTACTCCCTCGGCCAGAGTCCATTCCACGGGATTCCTGTGTCTCAAACTGTTCCATATCACCAAAGGCTCAGAAGACTAGGGTGCCCCCTCTTCAGCTCCCTTAATTTTCAATCTATGCATCGAAACCTCGCTGAAATTGATTCGAATGTAACCGGCATGTTTTCCATCTGAATAATATAAAGCATCGCGAACACAGGCAGGCTTATTTGCTGGACGATGTCTGATTATGTGCAGAGAACAGAATCCTCCATCCGCGCCCCACTAGACATCCTACAATACTACTCCCAGCCTCCTTTTATAAACTAAACATCTCAAATCGACAATCCTCACTCAATTTTGTCCCGCTCCTACCCGTTCTGCCCTTTCCAAAATATTGCCTTTGTGTGGTTCAGATTCTAGTTATATCAGTTACTTGGGAGAGTTAAATTTTCCTGACCTTCTGAAACCTTTGCTACAAATTGGACTTATCTGTGCAAACGCTATCTGAAGATATTCTTCATATGGAACGGGCCCACCTTTCCTGTGATTGCAAGAATCAATTTGGTAAAGATGGTGTTATCCAAAATATCATTTATATCGCCAGAGCCCACCTTTTGTGATCACGCTCCAGTTTGATATAATAACTTCAATCTCATACTCTACGATTATCTGGGGTATCTGGGAGACCTAGATTTAAGAGGCAGTACTTATATTTACAGAAACAATATGGAGGTCTAGCCGTTCCAAATCTAAAACGTTACAACCTGGCCGCAATCTTAGAACCGGTGATACACCTTTGGGACTCCCCTATTTCCCACCACTGGGCTCACACATCAAAATGGACTCAGTCCTTCCCGGTTCAATTAAGGAACACATCTATATAGGCTCTTTGGACACAGGGCTTTCTCTCCCTTACCGACCGATCATATACCTTCCCACGACTGTCAACACCTGATTTTCTATATGCTCCGATATGTGGCAATGCACTAGAGTAATATATCTCAATTAATAAGTATAATTGCCCCATGTCCACTTTGTATGGCACAATTATTCAGGTTCCCCTTGAACATTGGATCACTAAGGGGATCTGGCTGATTGGAGATCTCTTCTCAGAAGGGATCTTTAGATCCTTTGAAGATCTGTCACGCGCCTACGGGATCCCCAACTCCCAATTTTAACATGTACGCCTTCAAATCCGACACGCAGTGCACGCCATTATCACCCCATCCCTACCACAGGGAACAAAACGCCATTTTGACCATTAGCCTTTAACTCGGGCAGGCAAGCTAAAGGACCTTCAGCAGCCTACTCTTACTCTGTCACAACAAAAACTGATACTAAAAACTTAGAATATATGGTGAAATGGGAATCTGAACTATCTGTAAATCATTTCAGTAGAAGATTGGTGGGGAACGGCGGCTTCGGTCCCTAAACACTCCAACTGCGTTAATTCATTAGAATGACTCTCAGAAAAGATTGCTGTTTAGATGTGTATTTACCCCGAAACCGCATAGTCTCATATGTTCCTAGGCACTCTAGAATGTGTTGGAGAGAGATGTGTTCAGTGCTCTCTTTCCCACATGTTGGGTGGTCCTGTCCTGTAGCTAATGCATTTGGTCTCAGCTTGGGAAGGGCCTCATTTCGCGCGAGTGCTGATAGTTCACTCCACATTCGTGCTCACCCAGGAGTTGGCTCTATCTGGACCTCAAGTTGGAGGAGAGTCCACCCTAACCACCAAACAGTAATTCAGCATGTGCTCATTAGCTTCCCGCTTCACCATAGCCCGATATGGAAATCCTCCTCCCCTATGCCATTTAATGAGGCATTCACTGGGTTAATTCCAATTCGCCCATAATGTAATCTTGCTAATTTCCCCCACCGCAACTAAGGCTAGAGAGAAAAACCAAATGGAAAAATTTGGGCTAGACTCCCCATTACTTTAAAATGATCACAGGTGGCCTTTAGGTGCCGGAATCTAAAAAGTATCCTGCCCCTTAAAGTCCTCCTACCCATCCTCTCCGATAAGAGAGCAGTCCATAGCAGTCCTCAAACCATAGTTACAAGAGACGGTTGAAGAGGCAATTTAATAAGGTTTGTCTTCACAATTATGGCAGCAATCTCTTCGAGATCATATATGGCTTTTTTTTTTTTTTTTTTTTGATGTTTGTTCCGTTGTTATATCATATGTTTGATATTCCTTCGCTTGGCAATTGTTTACCTTGCTTACTTGATATGTAAGAAATTTAAATAAAAATTTAATGCTCAAAAAAAAAAAAAAAGTTTATGGTTAAAAAAAAAAAATTATGTGACAGATTTATAGGGTAGGTTGTTACACACGCGATGATACCAAATAGGCACACTTTATTTATTTTTTTATCTTTTTTGGGGCTATTGCCATTTGTAAAGGGGAAAAGGGCGGTGTACGTGTTTTTATTATATTGTTTGTGTTTCACTTTTTTTTTTTTTTTTACTTTTCCCCATAGGGGACTTGTATCAGTGATCTCCATGGCAATTGTCAGTGAATTGCCGTTTACTGATCTCCATGGCAATTGTTAATCACTAGGTCCGGCCATGCCCACAGGGCACGGCATGGCATAGTGACGTCACCGGCAGCCACGGAAGTCTTTGTTAGATTTCCAAGGCTGTCAGGTAAGCAGTAGCAGCAACAAATGCGCTACAGCTGCTGCAGAGAGAAAGAAGGGGCTCGCTCCTTCTGTCTTTCCTTAGCTGCCGCGATCGCGATCGATCACGGCAGCTAAGAGGTTAATCAACCGCGACTGGAGTGAGCTCCCGCCACCGGTGGTGCAGCATGGAGCCAGCTGTAATATACAGCTGGTTTCATGTCACAATTGTGCAAGTTCCACTTGTGAGCTTGCACGATCCCCACAACATACGTCAAGTTGCAGGAATCCCTTCCCGACCATGGAAATGGTATGTTAAATATCGGCTATTATAAAACGTAAAATGCTGAAAAAACGAAAGTTTTTTTATGCTGTGTAGACATAGCCTAAGGGACGGTTCACACGGCTTATTCAAGCCGTAATTGTGGGACGGATTTCGCTCGCAATTACGGCTTGAGTAAGGGGCGGGGCGGGGGCCATAGACTTTCATTATCCACGGTGCGTATCCCGCTGGGACGGAATCCACAGTTCTCTATGAGAACTTTTAGGGCTCGTTCACACGGCTTATTTCAGAACGTATTTACAACGGATTTCCGATGTAAATACGTTCTGAAATCAGTTGAAAATCAGTTGCAAATACGTGCCACTAAGTGTGGCACGTATTTGTAACTGATTTCCCGACGGATTCACCACCTACAATGATTGTAGATGGTGAATCCGTCGGGAAATAAATGACATGTGAATTGTTTTTCCGTCCGGATTGCCGTCGTCAATCCGCGGCGGCAATCCGGAACGGAACTACGCGTCGTGTGAACGACGAGCCGTATTTTCTATTGAAATCAATAGAAAATAGGCTGTGACTTATTTCGGACGGATTTGCCGATGGATTGACGATCGTCAATCCGTCGGCAAATACGCGGCGAAATAAGCCGTGTGAACGGGGCCTTACTGTTCGTTCGAGTAAAGTTCTATGCGGCCTTTTTCAGTTTAGTTTTCAGCGAGTTTTTGCACTTTTGGTGGCCATCCAATCAGTGCAGAGCACAGAGAAGTGTCAAAAACGTCATCGCTGAGGTGTAGGGCTCTCATTGGCTGCTAAAATCACATGACCATTTCATATACATTTAACTGTATTGCCTTGTGAATTTTCAGCTCACTCTCTGTACTGTACAGAGTGCTCTTAGTTAGTTAGATAGTATTTTCCTCTCCATAGACATCAATAGTTAGGGAGTTTTTATATTGCTGGTTGCATCTTTCCCAAACCCAGAAGCTGTTATTTGGCGACATTTGTAGGCCCACATAACGTCTAACTTCCATATAGAGTGCCTGAATTTGCCAAATCATACTCCGTGCCCAAAAGTTCAGTTTTTGCGGTTTTGGGGGCTCAGTAATTGTATAACAAACCGTCTCCAAATCTCCTATGTGTCAAAGGGGCTTTCGGCCCCCTCAGGATGCAGGGCCCCATAGCAGCTGCTACCGCTGCACCTAGCTACGTCCTTGATTGCAAGCTGTCCTCATATTTTCAGTTAGCCATTGAAAGGAATGAAGTATTTTAGCCTCTCAATTTCTGTCACTCTTAGAGCCCAATTTTCTTCACTAAGTTGTTCCACGTATCCAGTTTACTGTTATGGATGGTAATTACAGCTTCTCCTCACCTGTATAGGTATAAAAATTCATCAGAACATCTTCCATTGACTTTACTGGGGCTCTAGTTCTAACAGAACCTCGAACCGAACACACTAGTTTGAGGTTCTAATCAAACTAGAACTTTTTACTGCTCGCTCATCTCTAGTTCTTAGTCATCTATTGTCACCATTGTACTTGTCTGACTTATGTATGTAACCCCCAGGGGCGTAACTAGAAAAGCCAGTGCCCCAAAGCAAGCTTTTGGATGGGGCCCCTTACCCCTCCCCCACCTCCCTGACCACGAATATTTACCAGGACATGCTGTTAGATAATGTAGTTAATACAAGGGGTAAATACCTCACCCTACATATCACCATCATACTGCTACCAAACAAATCCACTATACCAAAACTAACATTACCAACAACACTACTACATATGGACCTGATTATACCTCCAGAAAACGACCACAAATTACCACCACATAGTGACTGAATAATACCCATACACTATTACTGATCAGTACACAAAGACCAATAGTACCGCCATATAGTGACCATATAGTGGTATATACTAGTGTACACAGGCTCTGCTGACTGTATATAACCACCAAACAGTGACCATATAGTGGTAGACACCAGTGTACACAGGCTCTGTAGACTGTATATAACCACCATACAGTGACCATATAGTGGTAGACACTAATGTACACAGGCTCTGCAGACTGTATATAACCACCATACAGTGACCATATAGTGGTAGACACCAGTGTACATAGACTCTGTAGACATATAAGTGATTACAGTGTAGTTACATCTTGTGACTCACAGGTGACGTTTCTTTACTGAGTCGTTGACTTTCCCCTTTGTTCTGCATCCGGTCCAGTCCGCCATCATGATGACATCTCCCGACCACTTGTCCCTGCAGATTTAGACACAAATATCTTAGAATCCTGACTTTTCCAGCACCTGCCCCCCTGGCTATATGGGGTCCATTTAGGCAGGCAGGGTTTAGATAGGATATATGGGGCCCAAATAGGCAAGGTTTAGGTAGCCAATAGAGTGCCCATATAGGCAGGCAGGGTTTAGGTAGCTATAGGGAGCCATACAGGTAGACAGGGGTTAGGTGGGCTATGGGGCCATTAGGTAGGGTTTAGGTAGCTAAAGGGGCCCCATATAAGTAGACAGGCAGGCTTGGGGGTCTATATAGGTAGGCAAGCTTTAGGGGGCTATATAGGCAGACAGGCTTCACGGTAACTATAGGGCTGTTCAGGCAGGCAGAATTCGAGATATAGAGGCCGCCTTTACGGGGCTATATCGGCAGGCTGGGGGGGCAATACAGGCAGGCTGGGGGTATCTAGGCAGGCTGGGGGGCTATCTAGGCAGGCTGGGGGGTATAAAGGCAGGCTAGGGGGTATAAAGGCAGGCTGGGGGGTATAAAGGCAAGCTGGGGGGTATATAGGCAGGCTTGGGCGTATATAGGCAGGCTTAGGGGGTATATAGGCAGGCTTAGGGGGTATATAGGAAGGCTTAGGGGCTATATAGGCAGGCTTAGGGGGTATATAGGCAGGCTTAGGGGTATACAGGCAGGCTTAGGGGGTATACAGGCAGGCTTTGGGGTATACAGGCAGGCTTAGGGGGTATACAGGCAGGCTTAGTGGGTATACAGGCAGGCTTAGGGGCAGGTAAAATAAGAGTTTACATATCTCGGTCCACACTCCCCCGATGCGCCACGCTGCAATGTGACGTCACCACGCGTGCCCACGTGATCACAGAGAGCCGGCTGGGATCGTCGCTCTGCTATCTCCAGGCAGCGCTGCCTCTGAACGCTCAGGCCGGAGGGCCCGGGCGTTCAGAGGCAGCATACGCCGGGCCCCGCAGCTCCCCGCCTGCTGCAGTGAACTGTTAAGCTCACTGCCAGCGGGCCCAGGAGCGGCATTAGCGGGGTAGCGGACGCAGTAGCAGCTGCCCCGGGGCGCGGGCCCCCCTAAGCACACGGGCATCGGGGCAACTGCTACATCTGCTTCCCCGGTAGTTACGCCCCTGGTAACCCCCCTTGAATATACAACGCCCTGGAATAAATGGTGCTCTAAAATACTTAATAATATGCTGCTATAACTTTTTATTTATTGTGACGTCAGACAACCCCTTGACCTTCTGTAAACATACTGGACATGAACCCCAAATGGGCTTTTTGCTTTAACATTCTACAACAAAACATCATGCTCGCCCTTAGAACGCTATGAGGCCACTTCCCGCCTAGTAACAAACACACGCTCCCACAGTATCACTCATAGCGCGCTCAGGTAGCCGCGCATGCTCAGAGTGAAGAAGCAGGGCTACGCCGTGTAGGCGTGATGTCATCACGCTTCCTTTACGAACTGGGTCTCGTTGCGCGTGCTCGCGCTTTATGACACAAGGCGCGCTCCCGCCGGCCAGAAGTGGTGAGTGTTGTTGGGGGGGTGGCGGCTGCTACGGAGGCTGCTGACCCTGTGTGGAGCCAAAGTGAACGAGGCCGTACCGCGCGAGTGTGTGTGCTCCCGAGGTGCTAGTGCTGAGTATCTTGTGCGGGGGTGGTAAGTGTTTGTGGGAGGTAGAGCGCAGTGTGCTACATCTTCTGCACCACTCCTTCTGATAAGGACTTGAGCCCTGCTGCTCTCTCTCTGCATGCTCTAGTCCCTGCTCTGCTGTCATGTATACCCTGCACACTACATGTAGCCCTGTCTTTGATGACAGTTGGGGACTTGCTTACATGACAATTCCATAATCTGTTCTTCCAATGAGAATCCATTCTGTATAGCAGGTTAGTGTTCAGATCAGACCTGTCAATCAGCTGCTATTTCTGCATGTGGGGCTGTGGTAGAGCACATGAGCTCAGGACACAAACTAGTGTAAGAATCAATCAGATCTCTGCTTTCATTTTCTGATCTGCACTGAAGAAGTGAAAGCTAGATCGGACTTCTGGGTGATGCAGACCGTCTTCACATCCGAAGCCTTGCTGTACCCACTTGTTATAGACGCCCTGCTTGTAAAGTGAGCGGCTATGTCGGCAGTTCTATAATGTAGTGCTCTGAGTCCTGAAGGGAGCCGCTAACATTTTAACCCCTTAAGCACCAGGCCTGAAAAGGCCATAAAGACCAGCAAATAGTTGTAGTTTTTGCCTTTCAATAATCATAACTTTATTTCTTCAATGACGCAGATGTGTGAGAACTTGTTTTATGCGAGAGAAGTTGTGTTTTTTTGGGGGGGTATAGTTGGAGTTTACATTTAAATTTGTGTGGAATTTAAAAAAACAAAACAAATTTACAGTGTACACATAAAGTGATTTTTTTTTTTCTGTTTCAAATTATTTTTTACACTATTCATATTTTACACTAAATAACCTGTTAGATTATTGCTACAGGTTATCACGGTCTTGTGGATACCTAATATGTGTAGGTGTTTTTTTTTTTTTGTGTAATGTAGGCACAGTAATGTTTTATTAAATATTTTATTTTTTTCCTACACTTTTTTTTTTATTTTTTAGTCCCAATAAGGGATAACTATTTCCCTTTTTTTTTTTTTATACTTCGTAATATATTAGCATACTCTGGTATATGACTACATTACACTATGGGCCACATGTATGAAAACTGTCTAGGTTTAAAACTCACTTTGCTGCCTGTAGCAACCAATCAGAGCGCCCCCTTTCATTTCATATAGAGGGAAACTCCGGTTGCTATGGACAACAAAGTGAATTTTAGCCATAGACCGTTTTCATACATGTGGCCCTATGTGTTAGTATGACTCGGGCTGCAGTCAGGGCAGCACACACTGTGCCCTGACCACAGGCTTGCTCTGGGTACCCAGGGCCGACTATAGATATTCCCCAGGCACTGAGAATCCTGGTGACATGGTAGAGCAGGGGAATCCTGTCTGATTACGTGTGGTCACAGACCTCAGCAGTCAAAGGATTAAGGGGATTGGAGGCTTCCTGCCGTTCACAGAAACTGCTCTAGGAACATAGATGTTAACTACCGCTCCATTCCTATTTCAGTTACGGCACTGGGAGCTGCAAAACCCTTCTGTCTGCAGCAACGTCTTTTGGCGTCACTGCAGACAGACGATCTGAACTGAATGCAGTGGGCGGCCATTAAGGGGTTGAAGACTCTTCTACTGGCCAGGCTTGTTTAGAGATTTAGAAAGAAAAAAAAAAAAACCTAAAGCCATTACTTTTCTCTCACCAAACAGGACACCTCCACCGCTGACATGACACTATAACTGACCACTGCCTTACATGCAGGCAGGTGATTGGCTGCAGCATTACATGAATTATGGACGTGGAATTATTGGTGGCGGCTCACCGGTGCACACTGAAGGAGCGGTGGCTTTTTTTCAAAAAAATTTTTTATAGCATTTTCTAATAAACCTGGGCAGTAGGGAATGTTTAAAAAAAAAAAAACTGTCACACGACCTCTGTAATTGATGAACCTATAGTTTAAGTAGTTGTCAAATCTGTTCAGTTCACCTACAGGTGATCTTAAAGGGGTTGTCCATGTGATTTGTTTTTTTATATACACTTATGTTGGAGCTACAGTACTAAAATAGAAGAAAACTGACTCTTCTCTGTCCTCAGCCATGTTCCAGTGCTGCCTGCTGTCTCCCCCAGTCTTCTGCATACTTCTTGGTCCTTTTGTAATAACAATCTTGACACATTTGAATAAGACATGAATATAGTATTACATATCAAAGAAGATTCAGTGTCATTTTTAACCTACTTCTAGGTCTTGGCGGTTAGAACATTTGAGTTTAGCCCTCATGTGCATTGCTTGACGTCAGTTTTCTTGATGTCAGGAAGTGTCACAAAAGCTCCAGCTCCCGGGACCAGGTAGCAAAGAAAAGAACAGTCAACACTGGAAGGGAGGTGAGGACAGAGGCGACTATGGGCTTTTCCTTTAGTTAGTGCTGCAGTACCAGCATCCATTTATTGAAGAAATAATTGGCTATGTTGACCACACATTTAAAGAAGCACCTGGATGGAGCAATGGCACTTATTGCAAATCTCCAACATACTCTAGATGCACCTTCATTAACCCCCTTACGCATCGGGCCTGAAAGGACCTACATTTTTTAGTCTTTACCGCTCTGTGTTTCAGCAGTCATACGTTTTTTTTGTTTTTTTTCAATGACACAGTTGTATGAGGACTTTTTTTATACGGGAGAAGTTGTATTTTTTATGAGCATAGTTTGAGGTTACATATAAATTACTGCTTAGTTTTTTTTTTTTTTGCAGTGTGAACATAAAGCGTCTTTTTTTATAAATCCCATTTAATGTTAACTGCAGTACATGTGTTTTGTTGTTGCTGCATTTAGTAATCGATTAGTATATTCCTGTATGCTAATATATTACATTCTGTATCAGTATAACACGGGCTGATGTCAGGGCGGCACACAGTGTGCCCTGATCGCTGCCTTGTTATACAGACAGCCCTGGGGCTACTCAAGGTCTACAGGGCTGACTGTAAAGTTATTCTCCATGCTTCATTTGGCACTGGGAATCCTGACTGCGGCGGAGATCTGAAGTTTCCTCCGGTCCCTGCCGTTTACAGACGCTACTCTAGTAACAGAGCTGTTAACTACAGCTCCATTGCTAGCGCTGTTGTGGTGTCTTTTGGCGTTGCTGCCAACAGAACAGGATCCACCTGCTGTCAAAATGGTGGGTGGTCCTTAAGGGATTAAATAATTTTTTTTTATTTTTGCCTAGTTGTCCTCTTCAGGATCCAGGTACCTATGGTTTTGTTGCACAGAGATCTGTATGGACTAACTGTATACAGTGGCGGATTAGAATATGTCCATTTTGGGTGGCCGCCTAACATCATTGCTACATCATACGGATTATCATAACTCCTCAGTGTCCATTTGACATGTATTGCAATGTTAGTGCCCTCTTATGACAGAAGGGTGGTAAAGGGGCTGTAAGGCTATGTTCACACGGCTTATTTTGGGGCGCATTTTGCCGCGTATTGCGAGCGTACTGCGCTCTAATACGAGCGAAATGTGCCCTAATCATTACGGTAATTCATAGTGAACTATGGATTACGCTTCCTCTCACTGGGCGTACAATACGATCGTTTTGCACGTGCGGGGAGATAATGGATATGTCATTTATTTGCGGAGCTTCTGCGCCGCAAGTAATGTATGTCTATGGGGCCGGAGGGCTGCCCCCCCCCCCCCTACATCGTGGGAATGCGCGCTGATCACCTGGCGTAATTGCGGGGTGTACAGTATGCCATGTGAACATATCCTAAGGCTGGGTTCACATGTAGCGTATTTGTTGCAGTTGAGATGGACTTTTCAACACCAACAAAAATGTATGCTTTAAAAAAAAACAAAAACTGATGTGTCTGTTTGATTCGAAGTTTGAGTACCACAGTGAAATTCTTACCAAATGAAAGTTAGAGGCTTTGCCATGAAGCAAAATCCCGTTCCGAGGCCGGCTATTTTATGATAGTTGAATATAGCTAAGCGAGTGTGCTCTGCTGTTTTTAGAACTCCCATAGACCCGAATGGATGAGACTGGGAAAAGCGCGTCCATCTCCCTATTCACCAGCAGCCCTCAGAAAGGGATTTTGCTTCATGTCAAAACCCCTTTAATTTAAAAATACTTGTTTGAAAAAAAATTAAAGCATTTTATGTGCACTTAACAAAATGCATCGTTTTAAATTACCTGAATGCCACATAAGTATTCAGTGGGCACTTAATGGAGTTGTCCAATTTATCTAAAAAATAAATAAATAACCTACTGCCGCCTAATAAAATAAAAATCCTCTCCTCGCCTCCATTTCTGCACTGGGTCTCCCCAGTCTTCTGTTTGCCGCCTTATAAATGGGATGTTGCCACTGATTAGCTGCAGCGATCACATGCCACTGCCGACATCACCGTTCGGAGGTGTGCAGTTGTGAATGGTGATATATGGGAGTGATGTGATTGCTGCAGCTAATCAGTGGCAACGTCCCATTTATAAGAAGGTAAACAGAAGACTGGATAGACCCAGTGCAGGAATGGAGGTGAGGAGGAAGGTGAGTATAGTTTTTTTTTTTTTTATTTTATTAGGCGACAGTAGGTTATAAATTGGACAACCCCTTTAAGAGAAGGGCAATAAGTGGCAAATGAATGCTAAATAGACAATAAATTCTGTGAGCATTTACCATATATTGCCCTGTCAGTGGCCTTCTGTTCAGTGTCCCATTTCTGCCCAGTAGCCATTCAGTGCTACTGTATTGCTGGTAACTATCAATACGGTGGGTGCAGGGTCAAATTATTTTGAACAGTCCAGGACCTATGGTACATTTAATCCACTACTGCTTGCATCTCTTGACCTTTGCTGCTAATCAAGAGACCTTTCCATCCATTACCAAATGGTCCATATAATTTGGACCATATAATTATAGTTTTATTTCTGTATGTAAAATTATAGCAGGAAATTCCAATTTAACCTGTTTTTTTTTCCCTTGAAATGTGCACAGATAATCTCGTGTATAATAATTTTTTTTTAACAGATTGACCTTGATGTTTTTGTACCTCAGCAGGTCTATCAACATTCATGTCTTGCTTGTGACTGCTATAGATAAGCCCAGACATGGCTGGGGGCCGTCGGGGCCCGAATCGGACATCCTACTGCCGCCCTCCTCTTTGTGATCCTGGATCTGCAGGTGGTGCCGTCCATGGTGGAGCTCCTACTGTGAGCGGAGTGAGGTCCAGAGCAAGGTAGTGGTCAAATTGGTTAGATTAATATTCTACTAATATAATGTGTACTCTTAAAGCGGTGTCCCCACCTTGGACTTTGATTGTATGTCAATAAGATATGCCAGCAAAGTCTGATAGGTGCGTGTCCCCAAAAGTGTTATCTCAGAATGGAGCATCGGTCACGCTTACGTGCGACTCTCCTTTCTATTTTCTTGGAATTCCGTTGGGCGATGTGTTTGACTGTACTCAGAACTCCCATTGAACAGAATGGAAAGTCAAGCATGAAAGGCTCTCCATACCGAGTCAGCCCCTTTGGGGACCCATTCCTGAGATTGGTGGGGGTTTTAGAGGTTTTGGGAGTGGGCCCCCAAAAGTGTCGACTCAGAATGGAGAGCTGATTGCGCTTGCATAAGACTTTCCATTGTGTTCAGTGGGAGTTCTGAATACAGTCAAACACACCACTCATCTGTACTCGACACTCCCATAGAACACAATATAGAGACGTGCGTGAGCTGACCCTTTTGGTGGCCCACACCTATCCTTTACCTGTGATATACCTATTTGATGGCATATTCTATTGATATGTTATCAAAGTCTATAGTGGGAACACCCCTTTAAGAATGTACCACACTATTTTGGTCCATTGCTGTTTTTCCAATAGCTGGAAAATTAGTAACTGTCAGTCGGTAAACCAGAGACAACCCAGTAATGAGTGAAGCTCCAACATGTATTTTCTCTAGTTATAGACGCTCCGTACAAATTAGTGTGTTAGAGATACAGTGGTGTGAAAAAGTATTTGCCTCCTTCCTTATTTCTTAATCTTTTGGATGTTTGTCGCACTTAAATGTTTCAGATCAACAAACAAATTTAGATACTAGACAAACATAACACAAGTAAACACAAAATGCAGTTTCTAAATGAAGGTCTTTATTATTAAAAAGTAATCAAAACCTACAGGGCCTTGTGTGAATAAGTAATTGCCCTCTAAACCTTATAACTGGTTGGGCCATCCTTAGCAGCAACAACTGCAATCAAGCGTTTGCGATAACGGCAAATGAGTCTATTACAATGCTCTGGAGGAATTTTGGCTCGCTTGTCTTTGCAGAATCGTTGTAAGTCACCCACATTGGAGGGTTTCGAGCATGAAGCGCTTTTTTAGGTCATGCCACAGCATCTCAATCGGATTAAGGTCAGGATTTTGACTAGGCCACTCCAAAGTCTTCATTTTTGTTTTTCTTAAGCTGGTGTGTTCTTGATCATTGGGGAGGGGGGAATAATTTTTTCACTTTTTTTTTTTTTTTAACTTAGTAAAGACCTTCATTTAAAAACTGTGTTTTGTGTTTACTTGTATTAGGTTTGTTTAATATTTAAACTTGTTTGGTGATCTGAAACATTTTTAAGTGTGACCAACATTTAAAAGGTTAGGAAATCGATAAGGGGGAAAATACTTTTCCATACCAGTTCTGCTTGGTACAGAGCCCCAATATGTTGTCAATGCTATCCTATGGAGCTATGCATACTACAGTGTTATCATACAGGCCTATTTTAACCCCTTACCGACATTGGACATATGAGTACGTCCTGATGCCGGTAAGGGGCTTTGTAGCGGGATCGCAGCTTAGGGTATGTTCACACGGCGTAATACGCCGGGTGATTTGGGAGTCGCGCTGATCAGCGCCTACTCCCGAGGCGTGGGCGGGCCGGCAGCCTGCTGGCCCCGTAGACATCCATTACTCGCGGTGCGTAATTGCCACAAGTAATTGACATGTCACAATACATATTGTACGAGCGGGGAGAGGAGGCGTAATCCATAGTTCTCTATGAGAGCTATGGATTACCGTAATTATGGGGTGCATTTCCTTGCACATTAAGCGTAGTACGCCGCAAAATATGCGGCGGAATGCGCTCCAAAATAAGCCATGTGAACATACCCTAACACCCGGTGGTTACAGCTCGGGAGGGCGCTGATGCCCTACCACGCTGTTTAGCCCCTTAGGTGCTGCTGCAAAGATGGCTTCAGCGTCTAAATCAACCATTCTTCACTGCAATCGGGACATCAGTGGTGAGGTCACTGTGTCCTGATCGGTGAACATGGCAGCTGGAAGTCTTGTGAAGGTTTCCATCACCACCATGTTTTTGATTTCCCGACTTCCGGCCCCGGGCAGGAAGTGGGTAAACCACCATATTGGTACACCTTAATGCTTTTGCTATACAATACCTTAGACCAGGAGTGTCAAACTGCGGCCCTCCAGCTGTTGGGAAACTACAGCATATTTTAGATTACGTATGCTCTATCTATCTAACTTAAGGACACATAAGATATCCTAGCCTGTACATGTTCCTTTTTGTTCCCTGATGAACCTCATATAACAATTGAGGAGAAACGCGTCGGAATGGTAAAGGATGTATGTGCATGATAAATAACAAATGCACATGTGAGGATATTATTCTTTGAATACTATGTGTAGGAATGGTAAAAGATGTATGTGCATGATAATTAACAAACGCACATGTGAGGAAACCGTTCTTTCTACAATATATGCACATCTGGGACTATATTTGTATTTTTAGTCCATTAGACTCACCATTGTTCATCCTACATCTATTGCTTTATGGTGTGAACGGCATACATGTACCATTGCTATCATCTATTTTAGATAGTTATAGGGTAAGTGTAGGAGGTTCAAGGTTGGGGACGCCCTTGTTAGGGCGAGCACCCCATTTGTCTGTCTGGTTAGGTAGCCCTTTGTGGTAGGGATAGTTTTTATTGATAGTTTAGATTAGTTTGGGTATTTCTTTGTGAGCACGATTTAGGATTTAATTATATATATTTATTTTCTATATCCTAATAAAAGCTAAGTTTTAGCTGGTTTTGTCCTAGGAATTATACCACTTTTGTGGTTTGGTTGTTTAATATTTTGGTATTTCCAAGGTTTATATATTGGTGTAGGTTTACTCCTCCTACTTCATTCTGAGTGGAGTTTTGTGGTTTTTTGAAACTACACCTCCCATGATGCCCACAGTTATAGATTATACAAATGCATGATGGGAGGTGTAGTTTCCCAACAGCTGGAGGGCGGCAGTTTGACACCTGTGTCTTAGACTGTAAAAATGATCACTCCCCCTAGTGGTGAAGCACCCTAAGGGCATGTCCCCACGGCATGGGTTTTCGGCCGGTTTTTCAGCCGGTTTGCGGTTTTTCAGACCGCCTGAAAAACCGGCCGAAAATGAGCACAATTGTGCTCTATGCAAAACCTGTGCAGCAGTCCCCACTGCACAGGTTTTGCCGTCGGACGGTTTTGCCGCCAGCAGTCCGGCGGCAAAACATTGTAGAAGCACAATCTTCCGTCCGGTTTCCCGACGGAAGATATGCTTCTCAATGGGAGGGGGGAGGGCTGTTCTCCGCTCATCGCGGCCGGTATTTGTCCTGTGCCGTGTAAACGCGCCCTAAGGGGATTGAGTTAAAGTAAAAACAAACAAAAAAATTTTACTATAAAAAAAAATATTTAAAGTTCAAATCACCCACCTTTTGCCAGGTTACAAATAAAAAATAAAATAATAAAAAATGTACACATTTGGTATCGCCGCATCCGAAAAAGTCTGATCTATTAAAATATAACATCATTGATCCCGTACACTGAACACCGTAACAGAAAAATAAATTTAGTCATTTCACGTCCCATAAAAATTGAAATAAATTTAATCAAAAAAGTCATGTATTCCAAACTGGTAGCAATAAAAAGTACACTTCATGCCCCTCACTCAAGTCTGTATGCGTTGGTACAAAAAAGTTATTGGTTGCGGAAAATGCCACCGCGGCGCAAATTTAAAAAATAGAAAATGTTTGGATACACTGAAGCGTATCGACCTGTAAAATACAGATAAAACATAATTTTCGAAGATTGTGGGAGTTTTGTACGGCGTTCAAACATTGCGCAAGTACGTTTTGTGTTTTTTTTTTTTTTTTCACGTTTTAACCAACTTACGATTTTTTGCGGTTTCCTATTATGTTCTGTGGTCATATGAATAACACCATTAAAAAGAAAATCTTGTCCCGCAAAATAAAAACCCTCATGTCTATGTAGGTGAAAAATAAAAAAGTTATGGCTCTGGGAAGGCAAGGAGGGAAAAACAAACATGACAAAAAAAAAAAGGCTGTCAGGAAGGCGTTAATAGAGATATTATTCACACTTTGCACTTCAGTGGATGGTAAAGATAGGACTGATCTATGCCACGCAGTATGGCTAAAAAAATGGCAAAATAAAGTACATAGTTTTGTGGTCCTGTTTTGGACATGGTCACGTGTATTGGGAGGCGTTACTCATCCATGATGCATGTAGATTGATTGTGGGCTTTTTTTTTTTTTCTTTTTTTTAAAATATATTTGGTACATCATACAACAGAGAAAGCAAGCCATACCATAGAAAAACAGTATAGCAACCAATACAACCGTTATTTGTCAAACATCAAGTACCAGCATTTTCTTAATTACATAGATTGTCCTCACTATGCTATGTCAAGATGTTAAAGATTGTGTAACCATCAGATCAAGTCCAACTCTTTAGTATAAGGTAATATTTGTTAAATACTCAGTAAAGCATGAGGAAAAGAGGCCATTCACAATCTACTTAATACATGGACATAACAATAACTTAACATTAAAGGGCTTGTATCATTTCATTAAATGGTTTTCAGAATAAGGAGACAGTGGAAACAAGCAACTTTGCAATTGGATGTCATTAGCAAAGCTGTCTTGTATTCACAGTTTTCCTTATCTTATGTTTCTGTTTACACTGATATCCAGTGCTGGTCGAATCCCTCCTCCTTGCATTTCACTAGCAGATAGCTCATTTACATTCTGTACAGCCCCTGGTAGTATTCACAGGAGCAAGCATTCCTGTCTCTCACTCAGAGTAAGGGACCGGCACATTTTCACTTTATACAGCCAGAAGAAACCGAATTACACTGAAGGGCTTACACAATTTGTGTCGATCCCTGCCTGACTCAGAGTTAGGGGCCGTAGCATTTTCTCTCTCCACTCCCAGCAGAAACAGACTGCAGCAGATTCTACAATGAGAAAACATAACAGTTTTGTCCCGGTGCCTAACTCTCCTGCATAGATGCGAGATCTGTGCTGTTCATAGAGCTGGATTCAACTGTAACACATCTCCAGCTGTGAGAGGAGAGATCAGTGCTCCGTCTAGATTGAATGCAGCCTGTGGTATGTATACAGCTTACAAAATAAGACTGCATAGGTAAAGACAGTGACATGTGGACTCAGACGGAGGGGGGAGTCTCGGGAGCCAGCATGAACAGTGAAGGGGGGATGATGTCACCCAGCTGGGAGGGGAAGAAACGCCCATGCATTTCTAGAGTTGAGAAGCTGAGAGCAGTATGAATCAGCCGAACTAAGGAAGCGATACATCCCCTTTAACACAACCACCCAGGGTTTCAAGAAATGTGTGATTTTCCCATGCACTAACCCATAAAATTAAATTAAAGGGTATTATTCTTGTTCACATGTCTATATCAATTAATATATATGTTACCCCACCTATTCATTTGTGCTATTAACAGAAGATTGCAAACTTCCCAGTGTCCCCATTAGGGATTCCCTCAAAAACCAGTTGGTATACTGAAAAACATCTACCAGGCGATTTATCTCGGATTGCGTATAAAATTCCTTTATGAAAGGTCTCCATTTCTTGAAGACATTTTTCGCCATTGATTCTTTATGCCGTTCTGTATATAGTTGGTCGGCTAAGGCATATAGTTTGGTTTGCTCTATCACCATAGCCAGATCTGGAACTTCCGGCTATAACCATTTGGTCTGATTATGTGTTCTTGATAATTTACAGCAATCTTGAATGAGGGCAGTTGCATTTAAGGCATTTTGAGGCTCAGAAATAATTTAGTGAATAAACACCTGATGAGCTAATTGCTAATAGCATGTTCAACAAACTTGTGATGGGATTTTTAATGTTTTGGTCCTTTTGGAACTTCTGGAACTGCTAAAGGAGGTAAAGAAAATTGGACATGGGTAATATACCGTATATGTTTTGAGATATTAACGTAAACTCAACTGAATTAAAGAAGAAAGATGTTTACATTTTAAACTCTGAAGTCCAGAACTGATTATGAGAAGAACGCAAGCATTTGGTAACATTGTGACATTGGGCAATGGAAGAAACCATGTACACAGTCAACTCTCATTATTATGACCACTTCCTATTTTCAACATTGGCATTGCATAGCTCATGAAGGAAGTCGCTTGTCGTGAGCTGACTTGGTGACTTATATAAGGTATTCATTAGGCTGTCTGCACACACATCACTCGTTGCTGAAATGGATTAAAGAGTGATTTATCTGAATTGCAAAAAGGATCATTGTAACCTTTCAGGCTGCTGTGGTGAAAGCATATCATGAGCGGACAAATGGCACCATTCCAGATAAGCAATGTGAAAACTGCGCAGCACCATGTGTCGCTGATCTGAGAGGTGGATTTGGGTAACAAAATGTTGCAAGGGTGGACTGACGCTGCAGTGGGGCTACCAAATGTGTATCTAAAAAAAAGTTCAGTGAACCTTACTGTGTGTGAGGCTCCAAAGCAGACGGATAGTCACTGCACCTCTGCTAATCAATTTGCATTAGCAAAAAGGGCTTTAGTTTTCACAGCAGTATCAGCAATAGACCTCCGCTGATTGTCAAAGGTTTGCCTTCTTGGATGAGTCTCATTTTATACTTCATCGAACGGACAGACTTTGGTGTGTCGGGCAAGAAACCTGAGAGAACAAACACCCTGCAACTACTACTGGAAGAACACAAGCTGGTCTGAGGAATGTTGTCATGGCATGTGAGATCACCATGACTAGAAATGTCAATTATTTGCTGGAAGACCATATACTCTGTAGTACATAGTGCATTTTTAGTTATGAAATTCATGTTTGGCTTAATATACTGTAGTGATTTCATCACAAACATTAGCATAATACATGTTGATGTTTTGTTCAACAGTAAATGTGAATTGTTCATAGAAAAAAAAAAATCCCCTAAAAATAAGTCTTAGCTCATCTTTAGGAGCAAAAATTATTATAAGACACTGTCTTATTTTCGGGGAAACAGGGTACAAGCCTTCCAAATAGCACCCTAGCCCCCTAACCTCAGTTGTCATATTCACTTTATAGATCATCTCCCATGTGCCATCCAGTAGCTGTTTGGCGTCGGCATGATACCAGAGACAACCTACCATGACCCTTAAGGGGTTGTCTCACTACAGGGATTGCTTTTTGTGTTAAAGATCTTGCAAAAACAAGTCACTTTGCAATATGTGTCTATTAACAGTATCCTACCTATTCTGAGATATCCCCTCTTGTATGGGCTGCATCAGCTCCTCAGGTCGCTATAGACCTGTTTACTCTCTCATGATAGGCTGCCAGCGCTGGTCGCTATAACTACAGACCTGGCTTCTACTGCAGCCTAGTAGAAGCCAGTAAATACACCTCTGAATTCAAAATGAAACCAAGAAAACAGGACTGAGGTAAGATGAATCAATGTAGTGAGACAACCCCTCTAAGGATGGTGTGTGTTTTTAGAGACCTGGTTTGAGTTAAGTGCCTGAAGCAAGTTTTCCAGTGGATTAGTTTTCTTGATGCTTTGGTAAAATGAAGCAGCGTAGCCCTTAGCTTGGGTACAGTATATCTTATATTCATGTTGTCCTGGTTTGGTGTCGTGTTGCATAGCTATATTTAACTCTGGCACACTTTCCACATTTGCAAATGTGTCAAGAAATTTGTATGCTCCTTCAAAACTACTCCCATCATGTCTCCAATTTCTGTCAGTGCCCATACTTTATGCAAATTTGTATGACTTCTGAATAATAAGTGTAAAAGTAAGAGGAGCGCTCAAAATAACTCCTTTTTGCCTTCTCTGTAACAGTGATAATATCATTGTTCTCCTTTTGATACCACAGAAAATTCACTGTAGTGCTCCAAAATAAAGGACCGAGCAGCCTTTGGCCCCTCAACTTTTTAGATAAAAGCCTGTGTGTAGTCACATACATCTCTCTTGATTTCTCATGCATTTATATGTGTGGAAAAAAAAATTCTATATATATTCGCTCAATCTACCTAGATGTCCTGGCATGATAGCTCTAGATAGAGATCTCTAGATATCTATTTCTCTAGATAGATATGTGTGTGTGTATAGAATGAATGCCACACTTTTTTTTTTTTTTTTTTTTAAGTTTAGCCCCTTACCACCTGAGCCAATTTTGGCCTTCCTGACAGAGCCCCATTTTTTTAAATCTGACATGTCACTTTGAGTATAAATTTGACACTTTTACCTATCTCTGTGATTCAGAGACTATTTTCTCATGACACATTGTGCTTTAAGTTAGTAAGAAATCTTGATCCAAAAAAATCCTTATTTATTTGTAGAAAATACAATATCGTGAAAAATTTGCCATTTTCAAACAACAAAAATTTCTGTGTGTAAGACAAGTTATTCCACTCAAAATGGCTTATAACTAGCATCTACCATATGCTCACTGAAGGTTGGCATAATTTTTTAAATGTCGGGTTTTTTTTTTACGATATTAGGGGGTTTAGTAATTTAGTAGTCATTTTTCACATTTTCCAGAAAATTTGCAATTTACACTTTTTTTTAGGGACCAGTCCACCTGTGACGTGGCTTTGAAGGGCCTGCATGATACCCACATAAATGACTTCTTCTAAGAAACCACACACCTTAAAGTATTTACAGCAGTGTTTAGGAAGTTTGTTAATCCATTAGGTGTTTCACAGAAATGAAAGCATAGTGGAGGTGAAACTTCAAAATTTCCCTTTTTTTTTTTTTTTTTTCTTTTTTTTGCAGATTTTCTGTTTTTATCCATTATTCACAGGAACACTGTAGATGTGACCAGGGAAATGCAACTTATTGTTCCCCAGATTCTGCTATGTTTAGATATATAACAATATCCAAGAAGAATAATTCCTCTAAAAAATAACTTTTAATTTATAATATTTAAAACCCTATCCAGGTAATGTACAACAAATTCAGAAAATGTATATAAACCATAATAGTGAGGGACACATATCCCTATGCACGTAAAGAACAATATAGGGCCTGTCCTTTCAAATCCCTACTCGGCACCTATTATTGTCCCACAGCAGAGAACCCGCCCCGAAAAGGGCGACCCCACAAAAAGTGGGCCTCTATTACACCCTACAAAGTCCCTTAAAGCTAGTGTAAAGACCAGAATGAGGGGAAAAAAAAGATAAATTCTAAATATAGGTGTAAATAGTACACCGTTCAAAAACTACAACAGTACATGTGAAATATCACAATACACATACAGGTATAGATAGTAGACTGTTCAAAAGAATGCAGCAGTATAAATGGAGTATCGTATATAAATAGCTATGGTCCCCAGACGCCGCGTTTCATCCCAATCTCAGGGAATTTTCAATGGGGTAAAGAAACTAACCAAACCGCTGTAGTCCACAATAGCAGTATCAAACATCAACACGATACAGAATACCTGATAGGTACACTAGCCTATTTTTTCTTTATAGTATATATGACTTCTTTTTGATTGAGATATTTTGAATACATCTCTTTATATACTGTTTGCAGGCACACCAGCCTGATTTGATGATCCGATGTTTTAAGTCGTCTGATCAGGTATTCTGTATCGTGTTGATGTTTGATACTGCTATTGTGGACTACAGCGGTTTGGTTAGTTTCTTTACCCCATTGAAAATTCCCTGAGATTGGGATGAAACGCGGCATCTGGGGACCATAGCTATTTATATACGATACTCCATTTATACTGCTGCATTCTTTTGAACAGTCTATCTATACCTGTATGTGTATTTCACATGTACTGTTGTAGTTTTTGAATGGTCTACTATTTACACCTATATTTAGAATTTTATCTTTTCCCCTCATTCTGGTCTTTACACTAGCTTTAAGGGACTTTGTAGGGTGTAATAGAGGCCCACTTTTTGTGGGGTCGGCCTTTTCGGGGTGGGTTCTCTGCTGTGGGACAATAGGTGCCTGAGAAGGGATTTGATAGGACAGGCCCTATATTGTTCTTTACGTGCATAGGGATATGTGTCCCTCACTATTATGGTTTATATACATTTTCTGAATTTGTTGTACATTACCTGGATAGGGTTTTAAATATTATAAATTAAAAGTTATTTTTTAGAGGAATTATTCTTCTTGGATATTGTTTAATTTTTTTTCCTTATTTGTGCACTTGGGACTACTTTTGGATTTTTTTTATGTTTAAATATATCCCTTATGTGGCCCTAGTGCTCTATTTGGCTCAACCGCAAGCCTCAGAATAGGCGGAGCACCGACCGTTTTTTGGGGTCTCATTTTCAATATGATTTTATTTAGGTGCCATAAGGTGATTTACGGCGTTCACCGTCCGGGTTAATTAACATGACAGATTTATAGGGTTTGTCGTCACGCATGCAGCGATACCAAATATTTATTTTTGATCTTTTTTGGGGCAGTTGGTGTTTGAAAAGGGCGTTGTAAATGTTTTTTATTTTTCATGTTACTTTATTTATTGTTTTTACACTTTTCGCCATCGGTCCTTAGATCACTGATGCAAAAAAGATCAGTACAGAGCAGAACTACTCTATACAGTTCTCTACAACAACTGTCACCCACCATGCCCAGCCGTGCCCGCAAAGCATTGCGGGGTGTGGTGACATCATAGAGAGCCCGGAAGTGTTTCTTACAACAATCCTGGACTGTCGGTTACACACAGCAACGGCTGCACCGATTATAGACAGGAGTTCCCTTCTGTCTTTGCATTAGCTGTGGTGATCGTAATAGATTGCCACAGCTAAGGGGTTAATCACCCGTGGCTGGAACGCACTCTTGCCGCGGTGATGAGGCACGAGGCCGGCGGCAATACACCGCTGGTCCCATGTTGCAATCGTGTGGGGCCTGCTTGTGAGCCCACACGACGTGCAGGATGTACCGGTACTTCCATTTGTGGGAAGGCATTTCCCACTAGGACATACTGGTATGTCCTATGTTGAGAAGGGGTTAATTTGCAACAAATTGCTAAAGCACTTACTTACATTTTTCCCTACACTTCATAAATACTTGCTACTTTGTGTTGCTGTATCACATAAAATGTCAATAAAATCCATTTAAATTTGTGGCTGCAGCTTTTAAAAATCAGGACCCGTTTAAGGCAAGAATATGCTAATTAACACCAGATAATAGAACTTTTTATCTTGAGATGCTTTACAGAAGTGGAATATAGCAACCTGTAGTTTAGAGATACTCATAGAAATCAATGAGTTGTATTGTAGGTATATTCTGTAACCTGTGCAGAGGAAATTGTAAAAGGAGGAGGGGAGCCATTACCTCTTGTATAGGTAGTACTTTCCAGTGCTGGTTCCTAACTTTCCGATGCCGTTTTTTTTCTTTTTCTCTATTTAGGAGTAGTTCCAATACAGGATTATCAAGTCCCCCTCTTGCCGCACAGACAGTGGTACCACTGCGACACTGCAAAATCCCTGAACTACCTGCAGACCGCCACTTAGTGTTTGAGCTGCAGCTATTTCTGTGTCACCTGATTGCCTTGTTTGTGCACTACATCAATATCTACAAGACCGTTTGGTGGTACCCACCATCCCACCCGCCTTCCCATACTTCTCTGGTGAGTAATCCGCATTTGGGTAGCACAGAGCTTTCTTTGTTACCATACATTAGGAAAAATTAAGCTTCTTATGGCAAAAAGAATTTTGAATTTATATGGTTTACATTGTTTTACAGTATTATGTTTATGGCTTTAAGTAGTGATGTTCAGTTTGGAAAGTTACCCCTAACTACTACAAACACTAGAAGGGCACTAGTCAAGAGGCAAGCACTTCTATATAGTATAGCCACCCTCACCGAACACAGTGTCGCACTACTTTTGTATAGTGTGATTTTTTTTATTTAATTTTTTTTTTTTTTTTGTGTGCGTGTTTGGGGAGGGCAGTATGGGGTTACAATATAGAAGCATTGGCCTGCTACCTGACTAGTGCACATGCTCAGTAGATAATGATCTACTGGAAATGTGCACTAGTTGGCTGGCACTTTTAGAATATATGCAGTAGTTAGCAGGGCTGTGGAGTTGTCAAGCTAAAGCCCCAACTCCGATTCCTCAATTTCCCAAACCTCCAAGTCCTGACTGCCTCATACAGGCGCATGTTTAAGTGATAACTTTTACTGTAGTAAAATTGTAACATCAGGCTGTTTATCGCCTTATGATACAATAATCAAGCTATTTAGGTAGAACAGACACTGACAAGCAAAAGGGTAACAATGTTTTGATCTTTTGAACACTTGTGGGTAGAGTTGAAGAAAAAGCTGTATTTGTATCCAAGTCCAGTCTGCACCAACATTGGGATTGTGTAGAAAAGACCTGGGATCAAATTTTGGTCCAGATATGCTTGAATCTGATTCAGAGCCTAGAAGGATTCAGTCAGTATTGAGAACCAAAGGTGGATTTCCCAAATACTAACAAATTAATACAAATTAACATTTTGATTTTTAGGAGCAAAACAGTAACAATGCAGTTACAGGAAAGAATCTTTAGAACTAAGCAGATGCTAAATACTGGCAAGTCAAATTTATGTATAAGATAGGTAAGATGACTGTATATAAAATTACTGTAGCCTCATGTACAAAGCTGCAGTGGATGGTGAAATATGGAGCCTGAAAGTCACAAGTTCAAAACATTGTTACCATTTTGCTTGTCAGTGTAAAATATATTTATTGGATGTGACTTTAGAACACAAAAAAATTGTAAATATGCAAAACACTGCAGGAACATTTGTGGAGTCTCTGAATTTGTTCTGAGAAATAGTATTGCCTTCCTCAGATCCTGCAAACATGACCTCACATCTGATCTCATTATTTCCAGGATAGAGAACGTCCTCTCTACACTAACTTGGGTTGGGGGCAAAGCGGTGACCACAGGGGCAACATCTCTAACAATGTCAGGGTATAAAGGAATTGCCTCAGCCACAGTCAGTTTTGATGAATAGTTGAACTCTTCTAATTCTTTGAAAGCAAGTGAAAAATTTAGCTGAAATCTGTTTGCCATGGGAGCAGCATCTTTTCTCCTGGGGCAGCGCTTTGCCTGCTCCATGTCATCAATTACACTCCTCATGTGATGAGGCTGAAGATATGGGAGCAGTAGCACTGGCCGGACCCAATTTCTCTTGCTCTTTGCACTGCATCAAACTAACTGGACCAACTTGTTATATATTTTGGGAGTCGGAGTCGGTCCATTTTATGACGACTCCGACACCTGCAAAATAGCCACCGACTCAGACTCCACAGCTCTGGTAGTTAGGGATCATATGCTGAAGTGAACATCACCACTTAAAGCCATAAAGATAATACTGTAAATCATGTGAAAACACATATATGTAGCGGTGTATTAAGATTGTTTATTAAAAAATGAAAATGGACCAGACAACATCTTTAGGCTATGTCTATACTGCAGTGCACAAAAACGATCTGAAAACGAATCACTAAAAACGTTCATGAAACTGAGTTTTCTGTCAACTGCTTGTCAAAAGCAGCTGAAAAAACGGCCGTGTTTTGCCACGATTTGCGTTTTTTGGTGTGTTTTTTTACAAGCGTTTTTTTGCTTGTCTTCAAGTCTGTTTTTTAATGTATGCATAAATTAAGCCATTGGATGTAACTCCACCCTGTAAAATGGGATATAAAGCACATTATTGCATTTGTCATCTTGTAAGTCGTTTTACAGATTTTGGCGCTAATAAAGTTATATCGCCAAAAATACGGGGGTTTTTTTTTACGGCTTTTGGACCTAAAGTCCATTTTTTTTTTTTTTTTTTTTTTTTTTTAAAAGGATTTTGCCACTTATACATTTCTCGCTTTTGTCACCTAACATGTTTCACCAGCTAACTGGCTTCATCAGGGAAAGAGGTCCGGTCCCACGTGGTCTAGCTCATTTCCTTTTATATCATTTTAGGTACACACCCTATTCAGGTGCTCACCAATTGTGCTGCTACTGCCACTTTCTTATAAACAACATTCCTCAGGCAAATTTACCATCTCCATAGTGGGCTTGCGCCCTATCTTACAATGCTGCCCGCATTCTGTACCAATAGACATTTCTGCCCTAACTGTGATGGACTTCCGTCCAACTTCTCTCATATTATTGTGTCTGCGCAGCTCACCTAGAACGGACTAAGCAGAATAGGTATTACGTTTTACAGCACATTGCTAACTTTATCACTTCCCATAAACCTTTTTTCCTCTATATCTAATATGCATATTCATTGGGAATACATGCTCCATTATGCTGTACACTGCTATCTTTTTCTCTTCCCATAAACCTCTTCTCCTCTGTATCTAATATACATATTCATTTTAATAAAGCTTCAGGCCTTATGGTTAGCCCACCCCCCCCTCCCACAGTTTCACCTCCCACCTTCCCCACTAAATATTCTTTCTAACAGGTCTCAGCTAGTTACCTCATTCATAACGTTTCAATGGTAATATGCAGAAATGTTAGTACATTCATGCTCTATTGTATTTGCATACATTGTATTGCATATATTGTATTTGTAGTTAGCACAACATCTACGCAGTGGGTAGAAAAAATAAATGTATACGTTAATAGATGGTAATTTACTCCCAAACTGCATCTCGTCATAACAATGTAAGTCTATATATTATATGATTCAGTTGCTAACCAATTCTTTATGCAAAATAAAAATATATCCCAATTTGTTAAATAGAAACTGTGGCCTCATGTAATTAATACTTATCATTGCAAGATACCCGGAAAGTGTGGGACAAGGTGGGGGCAGAGGGGGCAGACTTGATAATAGAAAAGGAGTTATTCCTTCACAATTAGGGAGAAATTAAGAAATCAGGTTTTGAAATATTGTCTATAGTGTTATACATAATAAAAGTTATGTTTTAGTGCTTTATAGATTGAGAACTGATAGTTTGTTTGCCTATGACAAAATAGTGAATATAGTAACCTCTATTATCACCCACTATAGGTGGGACTTGGGTCTCCTGGGAGGGTTTTCATTGAAAAATCGCTGGCGAAAACGCACCAAAAGAAGTCCGCCGCTTTCTATAGACTCCTGTAGTAAATTTTCTCCCCTGCTCTGGTGTTTTTTAGAACATGTTGCAAAAGATCGAGCAGAAAAAAGCTCAGTGTAGACAGCAGGAGGTTTTTACATTAGAAGTCTGTAGGAGCTGCTTTCAGTCGTTTTTCCAGCGTTTATAAACGAAAAACGCCGAAAAAACGGCCGTTTTTCTGTGCAGTGTAGTAAGGCACTGCATGATGCATATTATAAGTGCATGTACATTTTAAAGGTGTTGTCCCCTTATTTGTCCTTAAATTTAGGATAAAGATGATCTAATAAAGTTAAAAAACAACTAACTACCTTCATTCAACCACTGCTTGTCCTCTCCCTGCTTTTTGTGTTTACTTCCTGCTCCCGAGGGTCACATTGTCTCTCCTGCAGCCATTGCCTGGTGCCATCGTTTTGAGGACATTTTTGAGCAGTGATGTCCAAAAAATGTATGTGACCAGTGCAATCAATCAGTGACTGCAGCAGTGGCAACCCGACTGATGTCTTTTGAATTTATAAAAACAAAACAAAAAACAAAAAAAAACAGAAAATCCCCTTTAACTGAACTAAGAGAGATTGAGGTATGCAAACTAATGTACACTTTTAGACTCCATGTAATCAGTCTAGCAGGCAGGACAGTTTGGACTGTCAGTTCTTCTTACATGTATGTTTAAGTAAAGATTAAGACTTTATATATTTAGTTTATCGTAAGCTGTAAAGTACGGTATGTAAGGTTTGTTAACCGTAAGTGGGAATGGTTTGTTCTTTCCTGTTAATTATTTTTATTTTTTCTGTAGAATTTCCACCTGATAGATTTTAACGTGCTGACGCTCACAACAATTGTGCTAGCTCGAAGATTAATTGCAGCGATTGTGCGGGAGGTATGTCTTTTACACACTAGAATTTGAATCCGGAATATATTATTTACCCTCTGATAACTGCTTACTTCTTACTGTTTAGGCCTCACAAGGAGGAAAGTCTTCCCTTCCGCACTCGATACTCCTGGTAGCCACACGGTTTGCTGTTCTTACTGGAACAGGATGGAGTTTATGTCGCTCCATAATCCTGTTATTCAGAACCCATTCCTTCCTCAACCTTCTTTTCTTGTGCTACCCGTAAGTAATCCAATAAAATTACAGAAATTCTGTAAATGTTTCATGTAGCATATATTCTTTTTCTTTTTTTTTTTTATAATCAGATAATTTTTATTAAACAATTTATGCAGATACAGAATAGAACGTCCCTTACCATTATTTGTTACATCAGGATACATACATATACAATCATTTTGCTTTTTAGATGAAAAACACTAAGAGTATATGAATATGTCCGTACCATGTATCTTGATAAGTGCTTTCAGCAGTATTAGCATCCAACCATAAACAAACCCCAACCATCCCACCCATACCCACCAAACTAAGAGCAGTACCCATGATTTTTTTTAGCAACTTGTAATCAAGGACAGAAGTCACTTTGCCAAGAGTGTCTACTCCTTTTGTTCAGCTAATAGTAATAGGAATGGACAATGCTCCCATTTCCTCACGCATGTAGCATATATTCAGAAGATTTCATTTAGTAACATGGCACAGACAACCTAGAAGAAAATTGTTACAGGAATGTCACCAGTGGTTACTGTATAAATGAACAGATTTTTCAAGTAAATCCTATCATGAATTTTCGTTCTGTTAAGAAATCTGTTTTTTGCTTTTTTTTTAAATTTTTTTTTGTTTTTTAGATTTGGTATGTATATCCCTTTTCTGCATCTGGGTTATGATTTCCGTCGTTCGAGCCTTTTTTGCCCACGTACCCAGCGCACGTGTTGGCGGCGATCTGGGGTCTGTTGATAAGGCAGGTCGTGATTACTTGACAGTACTACAGCACATGTGGAGGCCAAGCACAGATCCCCTTCCAACCCATGCGTGCTGCCTGTCTCCAGACCTGATTCGCAGTGAAGTGCACTACTTGAAGCTGGACTTCAATTGGCGTGTTCGGGAGGTGCTGCTGAGTTCTATGCTGTCTGCATACTACGTAGCATTTGTGCCTGTATGGTTTGTCAAGGTAATATACTTACAGCTTGTAAATGCAGATGCATAATGTAACATCTGAACACCACTTTCTACTACCACTCCTACCTCTTGCCTTTGAGACACATCCCTATGGTGTTTTATATTGCATTAATTTTGTGTAATTTTTAACTATGTTTATACAGAGCACACAGTATTATGACAAGCGTTGGTCATGTGAACTCTTTCTTCAAGTTTCCTTGAGCACTTCAGTAATCCTTACTCAGCACCTCCTCCCTGCGCGGTACTGTGATCTTCTGCACAAGGCAGCTGCTCACCTTGGTTGCTGGCAAAAAGTGGATCCAGCTCTCTGCTCCAATATGCTTCAGCACTCGTAAGTGTATGATCACATTAAAACAAACTTTTAGTCTTCATATTTTTTTTTTCCTTCTCTATAATAATCTTTATATAGCGCCAACATATTTGGCAGCACTTTACAAATTCGAGGGTAAACGTACAGACATTACACATTAAAAGTACTTACAGATGAGTCACAAGGTGTGAGGGCCCTGCTCGTGAGAGCTTACAATCTATTAGGGTGTATGGGTGAAACATACGGTAAGAAGTGCCAATTTTAACAATGGTCCAGCCTGGTTTCATAAATAGGGGGTGGTTTACATGAAAAATGGATGAACCTGCCACCCTGACAGTACATCTATATACAGATAAGTGCCTGTGAGTGTCCTAGTGTAGGGCGTGACAAATGTGTGTGATAGCAGTTAGGGATTTTGGTGGGCCAGACTGAGAAGATGTATTTCCAGGGCCCTCTTAAAACTGTGAGGGTTGTGAATGTGCCTGATCGCCCCCCGGGGAGCATATTCCAGAGATTGGTGCCGCACGTGTGAAATCTTGGGGACGGGGATGGGGGGTTCATGATTGAGGAATGTATGGATATCACAGCAAGCGGAGAGACGGTGGGGGGTAGACAAGACAGGGAGATGTAGGGGGGGGGCAGCATTGTGGAGAGCTTTGAGTGAGATGGCTGAGTTTATACTGTAATCCTGTACTGAATGGGCAACCAATGCAGTGACTGACACAGGGTTAGCATCATTTTAGGGCTGGAGAGAAAGATGAGCTGGGTGCCCGCATTCAGGACAGATTGAAAAGGGGAGAGTTTGCAGAGAGGAGACCGATAAGCAAGGAGTAACAGTAGTAAACGAGAAAGAATAAGAGCAAAAATGAGAGTTTGAGCTGTTTCCCACGGGGAGAAATGGACGGATTTGGAGATATTCTTTAGGTGCAGGTGACCGGATCGGGCAAGGATTGGATATATGGGGAAGGTCAGATCAGAATCCAATAAACCCCAGACAGCGGCCTGCTGCCTAGGAGAAATGGTGGGACCACATACAGAAATAGCAGGGGGAGGGAGGGGGTTGGTTACCAGATGGTGGAAAGACAAGAAGTTCAGTCTTAGTGAGGTTTAGTTTCAGATGGAGAGAGGACATGTCAGAGACAGCGGCCAGACAGTCACTGGTGTTTTGTAGCAGGGCTGGAGTGATGTCACGGGAGGAGATGTATAATTGGGTGTCATCAGCATAGAAATGGTACTGGAAGCCAAATCTGCTGATGGTTTGTACAATGGGGGCTGTGTACAATGAAAAGAGGAGAGGACCTAGAACTGATCCCTGAGGAACCCCGACAGCAAGAGGAAGAGGAGATAGAACCAGAAGATGAGAACCAAGCGAGAGCGGTGTCCTGGAGGCCAATGGTGCTGAGCATGCTGAGGAGAAGGTGGTGATCAACAGTGTCAAATGCTGCAGAGAGATCCAAGAGAAGCAGCAAGTAGTTACCCTGAGATTTTGCTGTTAGGTCATTTGAGACTTTAACTAAGGCAGTTTCCATGGAGTGTAGGGTGCGGAAACCTGATTGTAGCGGGTCAAGAAGAGAGTTAGTAGAGAGATAGCGGATTAGGCGAGAGTAGACCAAGCGTTCCAGGAGTTGAGAGTTCTCGATAGCGGTTTTCAACAATAACAAAAGGAAAAAAAAATTAGGAGAAGGAGAGGCATTGATGAGAAGTCACTCTGCTGTAGAGATGTAAGCGGGTTTTTATACATAACTAGTGACTTGAGGTTTTAGATGGTTAGTGGGGTAGTCGGGGATAGACTGTTCTGTTAATGTGGTGCATTCATCTGGTACTTCATTGAAACAGACCTGTCACGAACAGCCACAGTTACTCTTTAACCCCTTAAGGACCTTGCGATTTTTTTTTTTTTTTTTTTTTGACACGTTCATTTTTCCCTCTTCACCTGCCCAGAGCCATACGTTTTTAATTTTTTCACCTACTTTGACCTATAAGGGCTTTTATTTTGCGTGACAAGTTGTACTTTCTAGTGGTGTTATTCATATTACTATAGAATATACTAGGGAACAGCAAAAAAATTCTAAGTGGGGCAAAATGTGAAAAAACGTACCTGTGTCATGTTTGCGGGAGATTTGTTTTTTACGTAGTTTATTCTTAGGTAAAAATGATGTGTTCCCTGTATTCTACAGGTTGATATGCATCCGGCAATACCAAACATGTAGGGTTTCCGTTATATTTTGGTACTGTAAAAAAAATTCCAAACATTTTCAATTTTTGAAACTTGCGGCGCCCGTTTTGTGCGACCAATAACTTTTTTTTTGCTAACACCTACGGACGTCAGGGAGGCAGCATTTTTTGCAGGCTGAAGTGTACTTTTTATTGCTAGCAGTTTGGAATGGATGCGACTTTTTTGATCACTTTTATTCCAATTTTTATGCGACGTGAAATTTCCAAAAAATGCAATTTTGGTGTTTCTTTCTTTCCTCTTCGGTGTTCAGCGTACGTGATATATTATATTTTTATAGATCATACTTCCTACGGACGCGGCGACACCAAATATGTCTAACTTTTTTAGTAATTTATCTTTATTTGTAAAATGGTGAAAGGGGGGCGATTTGAACTTAATACTTTTTTTTTTTTTGTACTTTAAAACTTTTTCTTTTCCTTTTTTTTTTTTTTTTTTATTTTTTTTACTTTAACATTGAGTCCCCCTATGGTGCTTGACCACTAGGGAATGCGATCGTTAATACAGTGCTGAAACCGCCGGGTGTTAGCTGCGATTGCGATGTGATCCCATTTCAAAGCCGCTTATCGGCGCTATGACGTACTCATACGACATAGGTCGGAAAGGGGTTAAAACAAACCTTTTAGTCTTCGTATTTTTTTTTTTCCTTTTTCCTTCTCTATAGCTGTTTTCAACAATAACAAAAGGAAAAAGGTATAAAATTAGGAGAAAGAGAGGCATTGATGAGAAGTCACTCTGCTGTAGAGATGTAAGCGGGTTTTTATACATAACTAGTGACGTGAGGTTTTAGATGGTTAGTGGGGTAGTCGGGGATAGACTGTTCTGTGAATGTAGCACATTCACTTGATACTTCGATAAAACAGACCGGTCACAAACCGCCACAGTTACTCTTTAAATATTTGTGTACCAATTTGGTTTCCTCTTTTTTTGTAACTCTGTGTTGTGCTGTTAGGACATGTCCCCACGACACAGGTTTTCAGCCGGATTTACTGACCGTTTTCGGATTTGAAAGCCCTCTGTAAGCTGGCTGTCAACCTTTTACATGACCCTTAATGGAAAATCCGTGCGTTATTCCGCCGGACGTTTTTTTTCCGCCGGCAGTCCCCCAAAAAAATAGAACGTTCATTCTTCCAGCCGATTTTCGGGCGGAACATGAACATGTGGGTGCGAAGGGTGAGGGTTTGAATCCGCAAACCACAGAGAAAAGCCATCCCCCTGCGTGCCAGAAACAGACCAAATACTGGTCCGGATATCCTGACCGGTATTTGGTCTGTGCCGTGTAAACGCGGCCTTATTCATTCTAAAACCGTATGACTGAATCTGTCCGCTTGGTGTTATCGTTCCAGTTTTCAAAGCAGTTTATACAAAGACTTTCATCATCGATTGTCCAATTCTAGATTGTACAGTAACACACACCCAATTGGTAACAACCAGTGGAAAGGCTCCGTTTCTAGAAGGAATTACAGAGGAACAGCACAACACAAAGTTATAAGAGAAGATACTCCAGTCCAAAACTGTACATAGGGAAAACCATACAACAACTAAAAAGACGAATATCGAAACATAGAAGTTGTATTAACACCTCAGCTGAGGCACCATTATCTAGACCTGTAAAAAAAAAAATAAAAAAAAAAATCCATGGTAACAACCCCAAAGTTTTTTTTTAAATTTTATCTGCCAAGTTAAGTTGGGCCCTAGAAAAGGGAACCTAAAGAAGAAGAGTTGATGGATTCATCGACTAAATGCAGTGTCTTCTCATGGTTTAAATGAGGGCTTCACATTTACTCCTTTTCTGTGATCCTTTTCATATGAATGTCATGCTGGCAAAAAGTAACCAATTTTTAAGTGTGGTCGTCGCTTTAAAATGCTTCCTTTTTTGTAGTTTAAATAGAGTAATAGATAATATTTAGAATATCTAATACTGACCATATTGGAAGGATAATATACTAATTTTTTTCTCATACAAAGAATTATCGAATACTCCAATAAATGCTAAGGAGTTGGTCATAAGGTCCACCATGGACATAGTAGCCAGTTTGTATACTGACACTGTATAAATCATCAGATTTTGTCATAAGCTTTCATGTCAGCAGTAGAAATGAAACATAGGGACTGTAAAGATACTTTTTGATCTGCAGAAGCCGATATAAATCCTAAATTAAACTGGGACTAATACAATATAGTGACGATACAGTTACATCTAAGACCATTATTAGGCTACCAATAACCACGCAAGGTGTTAACTATGTAATATCAATTAAGTATCGCCCTTCTTCAAACACGTATACGTTGTCTTAAGTTTCTAAAAATGAGTCCCAATAACACTTTAAAGCGCAAGCACAGGATTCTCTAGTCCTGCAGGATAGAGATTGAGTAATCGCGCATGTGCGGGAACTACCCGCACTCGTGATATTAAGCCTGAGATTAGATGGGTAAGTACTGATGTAATGACAGTAAAGTATCTAATATATAGTCCATAACTAAGCGCTCACTCTAAAATTAGTGGATATATGAGAGCGATCTCTAAATTTAGCAGCTTAATCAAGAGACTACAATAATATGTATTAGACATGGCCATGTATAAAATGTGATAATTTCTATTGTCTGACTACACCATGCTCCAGAGAGATAGGTGTAGCTCAGAACCTATCCTAAAAGAGAGGTTGGTCGCTAACCATGAACTATGATTGGTTAACGTTTATAGTGACCTCATCAAATGGAACCATAAATGTGACTTCAGCACCTGTCGCCGTTTATTGCACCGTTAAACAGTGAAGACGCCACTGTAGGTGGCGAAGCATGGTGGGAGAGGGAGGTGGAGTGGGGGTGTGATATTATTTTAGGTCTCCGGCAGCGTGCAATCCTAGGCTAGTGTTACTGCAGGCACTATGTACAACATGCTGATAGTTATCAGATCCTGGGTTTAACAACATAGCCAAGCTGGTCTATTTTAATGTACTCAATAGTTAGTAAAAGCATTTAAAATAAAAGTTAAGTTTAAAGATTGAGACAAATTTAGAGTGGTGACTGGTATACTTATGGTAATTAGTTGCCTATGGCAAACTGTACTTTAATTTGATTACCATTCAACTGCCATAAAGTTGTTTCTGGAATATATGATGCTCCAGAATTGTCACAGTAAATACAGGTATTTACTTAATCAGACATTGAATGTGATGAGTTTAAAGAGGACCTATCGCCTCCAGAGGAACCTCATGAAGTAACAGGAGACCTAAATACAAACACTTTCTCAAATATGCTTCATTGGGAAAATCAAAGTATTTCATCTGTAATTCTGTTTTTAAATAAAGCGCTGGCCCTTTTAGACAGCTCTGAAGTCGGGTCAAGTCGTCACATGACAGCTTGATGTATCACTGTGTCAAAGTAACTGCTTCTAAGCTGGGAGAGTCCTCTGTGAAAGGGGGATCTATGATGTCTACATCATGTGCACACAAACTCTGGACTGCAATTTCTATGCTGGATATAACACTAGCAGCAGTGTAATATGGATGCATGTGTTCCATAGAGGAGACGGCTGTAAGCAACAGGTAAACTGTCACACTGTCGTCATTGTGCTGTGCCTGTTGCACTGTATGTAGTGAGAGACTGAGATTATCCTGTACAAGCAGCTATACCTTCCGCGCCCCCCCCCCCCCTGCACAGTTATCTCCCAACAGAAAGAATCCCTGCTGCATAAAGAGGTCTGTCTAAAAAAGTGAAGGTAAAACTGAGTTAAACACTCTGATTTGCTAATGACATGTAAGGAGAAAAGTCTTATTTCATCCACTATTAATTTTGTTTGTGTTGAGGTGATAGGTACTCTTTAAAGAGGACCTGTGACATGTCTTTTACAGTAAATACCCGTGTACTCTGTGAAATATCAATTCTGCAGCATCTTCTCTTATAACTCTGTGTTGTGCTATTGCTCTATTATCCCTTCTAAAAATGCATTACTGAATCTGTCAGATGGGTGTTACCAGCCTCACTTTAGCCAATCACTGCAGACAGTCAAGGTATGCAGGGACACACCCCTTTGAGGACTGAACAGTAACACCCATCTGACAGATTCAGTAATACATTTCTAGAAGGAATAACAGAGGAACAGCACAACACACAGTTATAAGAGGAGATGCTATAGAATTATTTTGTGAGAGAAACAAGGATTTACTAAAATAGACATTTTAGGAGATGTCATAGGTCGTCTTTAAAACTAGACTTATGCTAATTCTGTGTTGAGTGGTACTGTAACTGTCCAGATGTTTGATAATTTTAGTAGTTTGTGGTGGTGAGCTCTATTAGGTTAGGGGAATTAGAAACGTTGGGCCTTATTTATAAAAACTATCTAGCAGTAAGACTCTGTCTGTAGCAACCAATCAGAGCTAAGATTTCATTTCTTATACTGTGCTGGAAAAATAAAAGCTGAGCTTTGATTGGTTGCTATGGGCAATAGAGACAGTCCCACTGCTGGACAAGTTTCATAAATAAGGCCCGTATGGATGTAAATGTGGGAATTTGCTAAGATAGGAGATGGGACATTGGGAAGGAAACATGATGAAAGCAAAGTGTTGTATTGGGCAGCCTGTAATATTTTTTATGAGTTGCAGTGAAGAAAAAATTGCTGCTCTATCTTTAAAATATCAACTGAATGTGGGTCCCACTACAAGTAGCTTATAATAAGAGGGTGCTTTGGACACACAGCGGATACCTAAACCGGACAAATCCCTGAAATGTCTTCATATAGGTTGCCAATGAAACTGCTGGACTGTTGAACTCTCATCCTATATGAGTGTGTAAGACCATTATCCTACTAATGTTTGTTTTGCAGGTGGATGGAGGAATGCATGTGGCCCCAGGGCGTGTTGGTAAAACACAACAAGAATGTCTACAAAGCGGTTGGTCACTATAATGTGGCAATTCCCTCTGATATGTCTCATTTTCGGTTCCATGTAAGTTCTACAACTAAACTTTGGTCTTAAGAACTTTAGTGAAAAAGATGTGGATTTCATATATACAAATTAAGTACCATCAATACACCTTGTTCTTGCTCAGCCTATTGTGCACCTCCAGCCAAATGAGAAGACTGTCCCATGCTGCATGTCCTTTTACTGCAGTCTGGATGACAGCTTAGTTATAGCATCACAGTTGTTTGTTGTGTAGTCTGCTCTCACAGTGACAGGAAACAGGGGTTTGCCTGCTCTCAATTTCAGACATACTACCAGTAGTAGAGATTTCCAGCCTGGCCTTAGTCACTTTCTTGTGTAGCATTACAGTTGTAGTGATCAGTTCTCCTATCTAACATTCAGACTGTCCGGAAAAGCCCGCGCCCACTTGAAGGACGACGGCCTGACTTGGAGTGTATTGTGATGTTGCATTCCCTCTAGGGGTGCACATGGTCAGCCAGATACGGTTTCACAGTTAACCCCTGTCCACACGGTCACGGGAAGACCCAGGGAGTGCGAGAGGATACCCCACTCGCCCACAACCCTCAACGGCTGGGAGAGATCTGTTTACCCACACTGTTGAAACAGAACTCTGCCAGCCCAGTAGACTGCCACCAGTTCCTCGTTGGCTATAAGCCTGGTCCGTTACAGACTTCTAACAGGCCCAGAACCTGCCTTGGGTAGCGATATTTTAGAGACCAAGCAAAACGGACACGTGAGATCGATGATCAAGACAACAGACTCGCTTAGATTAAAGTTTAAAAATTTAATTGCCTTGTGAGCGAAGAAAGACAAACAATATATACATAGATAACTATACAGATATTGGTCAGAGGTGCAAATACGGATATAGTTATAATGAGGCAGCCAGTGTCTGTTTACTTTAAATTGGCCTTGTGCTTGCATGCACAGGGGTGAATGCAGCCTGCTGGTTCTGGATGCTCCTGTACGCTCGGCGTAACCCTCTTCCAATGGAAACAACAATGGGAAAGCCGGGTTTCGACTTAAAACCATACTGGCACATCCCACGTCGCACCCCTGTCACACCCTCTCACGCCCCTGGGACAGTCTACAATCTCCTGCCTCTCGGGCCATGCTGTTCTTGGCTTATGACACAAAATGGGTCATAAAGCGGCAGGGCATTGGGACAGAACCGAGCCAGTGATGCCATGAGAAACGGATGGGCCTAAGCTACGACTTGGTACCAAACACTGGTGTTCTGCTTCTTTTAGTTTGCTAGCCATTGGTTTGTCCCTTCCTGGTTGCCCTATAAACACGGGAGTGACCGCTACGTGTGTGGGAAGTTTCATATTTTAAATATGAAACTGGGGTGGAACTGTGATGCACGGTTCTTCTTTAAATAGTTATAAAATCTCAACACCTTTCCGTCTGCTCATCCCTTTCAAGCCTGTCTCTGGGACCAAAATTAACTGATGTTTTGACCACCACCTGCTGGGCTGGATTCCTATGGAAGGAGCATTTGGGCATTGCATCTGAATTGGGGATATGTACCTTTTACCTAACTGATGCTTCCTAGTGACCTTTATTGCACAGAAGGGAGCTTGGGTGATGTCTGCAATCTGAGTGAATTTGACGTTATAAGAACTGCGGGGCTGACTTTGTCATTTTCCTCACACAGACTATTACCCAGCCCTTAATCTGTTTGTGGACTGTGTGCTCAGCCACCACAGCTGAGTGGTAGAGAGTTGATTGTAGCTGTAGACTACCTCATCTGCTCACCTTTGCACTAAAAACAAACCATATGCACTTGTACTATACATCTTATTAATGTTGCTTTCTTCATACTTGCTACGTCCTGCTAATACAACTTACAGCTCTTGGACCCTTAGTGGGTCTGGAAGAGAACAGTCAAACAATCCTCACTTCGGTGTTATCGGGGCTTGTAGAGGGGAAGTCGGAGAGACTTTGCCTGTCAATATGTTTAAAAAATAAATAAATAAATGGTAGTATACCTTTAAATGTAATACATTACAAGCATATGAAAGAAGCCTTACTTGGGGTTAATAGAGAAATTCTACCTTTTCAGTAGAGTAATTAACTTGTACTCAAAGGATATATATATTTATTTAAAAATGAAAAAATCACAGCACTTAAGGTAGTAGAATTAAAAAAAAAAAAAAACACTGAATTTTATTCCCACATATTCCAGGAAAAAATGTCTATATATAATGCATTTTTTGGTTTTGCATAATCTGTTAGATTATAGAGTTATGAAAGCCCGCCCCGCCCCCCCCCCCCCCATCTTTTTCAAACCTTATATCTGTACAGTTGAGGGGGGGGGGGCAAGAATGGAAAGTAAGAGCATGGAGTAAGTAAGACAGTCCCCAGTAAGAAGCAGTGTAGTTGTGAGTCTAGCACTGAGGTAAGTTGCTCATATTACAGCCAGCACACTGTTTTGTTGCCTTAGAAAAATATCTTTAGTTTTACTACTAATTTAATTATTTTTTCTTTCCAACAGTTTTTCTTCAGTAACCCACTGCGTGTTCTGAATATTTTAACGACACTGGAAGGATTTCTCATCTTTTACCAACTATATTCACTTCTGTCTTCAGAGAAGTGGCATCATACCATTTCTCTTGCTCTCATCCTTTTCAGTAATTACTACGCTTTTTTCAAGTTGCTTCGTGACCGGATTGTACTGGGAAAAGCATATTCATATACTGGGGACTCAGAACAGAAGCTGAATTGACTTTCACTACACCAAAGCTCTGTATTTTTGTTACAATTGCTTTGTTTCCTTATGTAATTAAAAGCATATTTTTTTACTCTGAAGTTGGGTGTTGTGGTCTTTCACAAGGTGAAAAGCACTTTAACGCCTGAAAGCATTTTGAGATACAATATCATCTGGAATTGTGTTAACGATCTGTAAAGTCTTCACAAGACACACAATAATATAAATTAACGCATTATATTTTTTTATTTATTTTTGCACTGTTTACTTGTGCAAACATTTATATTATAACATTCTTTGCGGTAAAAGTGAAGAAATCAGGTGATGCCTTTTTAGAGTATATTTGATGGCAAGCTTTCGAGAGTACTAGCTCTTTGTCAGACATGTTATACAAGAAATTGAACATTCACAGACTTTTTGTACACAAGACAGGGCTCTTCAAAGGATCTTAAAACCTCTAAAAATGCATAAGCAGAGAAGTTATTTATAAAGGGTCAGTAAGATAAAATCTGCAAACTTGTGAGGCGTGACATGAGAATCATTAATTCTTGCTGTTATCTGTTTGCTATCAGATATAAATTAGTGGCTTCCACAGTTCACCATAGTGTGACATGAAGTTTGCATGGATATTGAGCCCATATTGCAAAGTGTGAAATGTTTGTATTGGCTTATTCCCATTCCTTCCTCTCCCTCTGCGTCTTTAATGTCCCACTAAAACCACAACCCGCAAATCTTCAATAGCGTGGTCTTCTCCGGAGAAATGTGCGGCCACTGGTAATCTGTCCTGCTGTCATTAATAGTGATTCTATGCGAGTTTGTGCGCTGACTGAGTCTGCCATGTTTCCCCAACATAGAGGCCTGTGGTGGGACACTGCACACGCACAATCAGATCCCCACGTTGGAAGACCTGCAGGAAAATGTCTCCCTAAGGGCCGGTTCACACGGCTTATTCAAGCCGTAATTGCGGGACGGATTCTGCCCGCAATACGGCTTGAATAAGGGGCGGGGGCGCAGCTCCCCGGCCCCATAGACTTTCATTATCCACGGCACTTATTCCGCCGGGATAATGAACATGTAAATTTCTCCCTGCCCGACGGATTCGCCGAACGGCAAGGAGAGACTGAATCCACAGTTCTCTGAGAACTGTGGAACACAGTAATGGCTGGGACGGATTCCAGCCGTACTGCAGCGCAATACGGCTGCAATCTGTGCCCAAAATAAGCCGTGTGAACAGCCCCTTAATTGTGTTCACCTGCTATGACTGAGGGACAGCAGGACAGATGTCCCAGTGGCTGCACACTTCTCCGGAGAAGACCATTCTATTGAAGACTTGCGGGTTATGGTTTTAACCACCTCCCAACATTGGACATACCTGTCCGTCGTAGCAGAAAGTGACTTACCGCAAATGAACATACAGGTATGTCCTGAACATCGTGCGGTCTCTCAAACAGGGCCTGCACGATCACCGCATGGAACCAGGTGTATATTACAGCTGACCCCCACACTCTGTTGCCCATGACCAGAGCTCACTGTAGCCACGGGTGATTAATCGCGGCTGCCGATGGCTTCCCTAGCAACCCGGAAACATAAATTCTTCCGGGCTGCCTGTGACGTCATTACGCTTGGCCATGCCCTCAGTGATTTGACAGTTGCCATAGTACTGCTTTAGTAGGGTTGTTTATTAAGTTTTAGCACCTTAGAGCACAGGTGTCAAACTGCCGGCCTTCCAGCTGTTTAGAAACTACAACTCCCATCATGCATTTGTATAATCTATAACAGTGGGCATGATGGGAGTTGTAGTTTCCCAACAGCTGGAGGGCCAGCAGTTTGACACCCCTGCCTTAGTGTCTGTAAGCCCTGTAATGGTGTCTAAAGAAAATCATAATAAAAATGAGACCCCAAAGTCCGGTAGGTGCTCCTCCTATTCTGAGACTTGTGGTTGAGCCAAATAGCGCACTATGGCCACGTATGGGATATCTCTAAAATGGCTGAATTTGGGATCCTTCCATAGATTTTCTATTGGATTCAGGTCAGGTGATTGGTTGGCCCATTCTAGCAGCTTTATTTATCTGAAACTGAACGGTTCCTTGGCTGCATGTTTGGGATCATTGTCTAGCTGAAACGCTTGCTGCTTCATGATCCTGGTAGACAGCAGCAGATTTTTATCAAAAATGTCTTGCTACATTTGTTCATTTATCCTTCCTTCAATTATGATTTAAATTGGTTGCATTAACAGTTTTTTTTTTCTATTAGGGGGCTTTCACACCGCAGTTTTAGTGCAGTTTTAACTGCACTTCAATTAAACTGCATTACTATCAGCAAGCTTCTTTCACTTATCTAAACTGTTTGGAAAGTGAGTAATCAATTAGTGTGTTTGTAATCCATGACTTCAAACACAGTAACTGATTACTTTTTGAACTGCCTTTCCGAACAATTTAGACTGAAAGAAGCTTGCTGGTAATAAAGCCAGTTTAACTGGAGCGTGGTCAAAACTGCACTGTGTGAAAGCACCCTTAGTTTAGCTTGGGAAAAACTTGGTGATACGTTTTTTTTTTTTGTTTTTTAGCACCTCGCTATTGAGACACCTATTTATGGGCAATCGGTTAAACCAGCTGATATTTTTTCACAAAGTAGAAGGATTGCTTTCTAATTGCTGATAGATTTTAGCTGGTGTCATGACTTTCCATGGCTTTTTGCGCTGCACCATGTGTTTCCCTGTGTCATTTCTCATTATGACACAAAACTTGATTTCTGGACATCTATGGTTTGATTTTTATGTGGATAAGTTGGGTTGTTACTGACATCTGGTGAGAATTTCATGTCAATAGCACCTTTAGAAATAGAATTGCTTAGAAAATTGGTGACATGTTCAATAATTATTTCATCCGCTGTATATAAACAGTAAAAAGTCAAATTGAGAAGTGTATGTTGGAAGTAAGTGCTGATCAGTGCGTACTTCCAAGTACAGAAGGGGCCAGCCGGCCGCATTCACCTCTACTATCAGCGGCGTGTAAGCACCGCGAAGAAGTGACCTGTCACTTCTCTCCCCTGGCATACAATACGATCGTATTGTATGCCGGGGAAGATGCCGCATGATTCATAGGGAATATAAACATAACCTAACAGTCTGTAAACTTCTATCATACTTTAGTTTTTAAGCCTAGGACAGCACTTCAAGATTTAAACACAACTTTTGATTATAATCACATAAAATAGACCAAGTCAATCTGGTTTGAGACTTACGTGTGCTGATAATTAACTAATTTGGTGATCTCTTGTTGTCAGAAAAATAGAAAGTTATGGCTCTTGGTAAAGAGAAGAAATATCAAAATTTGGCTGCATCTCTGAGGTTTATGTTGCCATTGAACCCCTAAGCGACAATGGACGTATGGCTAAGCCCACTCCATATGGTGGATGTTGGCTGTTAATTTCAGCTCACACCCGCCACTGCTCCAATCCCTACTGGTTAACGGTTTAGACCCCACAACATCTAAATGAATGTGGGATGGGGCCGTGCAACTTTTGCAGACATTTCATGTCCCCAAAAATTGGAATAAAAAGTGATAAGGTTGCACGTATCCAAAAAGGTACCAATAAAAACACCTCAGCCAGCAAAAAACAAGCCCTCACTCGGGTCCATACATTAAAAAAAAATAAAAATTGGTTGCTTCAGCACAAATTTAAAAAAAGTACTAAAACCTACAAAAGACTTAATACATTTTGTGTTACTGGAATCATACTAACGTGCAGAGTACATGTAACATATCAATTATACCGAACCGTGAACACCATATAAACTAACCTCCCCCACCCCCCCACCCCCCACGACAACACACCCCTCAAAAAAATGGTGCAATTTCCAGTACTTTATATGGTATGGTCAATGACACCCATTAAAAACTAAATTTTGTCCTGCAAAAAACCTTTCATATATTTAAAGCTATGGCTCTTAGAAGTCAGAGAGGAGAAAATGAACATTACATAAAAAAGATGCCCAGTCCTTAAAGGGTTAAAAGGATTGCCCAAATATTTTTATTTTTTTTAATTGCTCACGAAGTCCACAATGCTATAAATCAGTGGTTTTTTTTATATTGGTTTGCATTAAAAATTGCGTGTATTACTGTATTCACAATATTGATAATCTGGTCAGAAGGGATCTGTTGGAATTTCATACTTCATGCCTTGATGGCCTTAAATTTTGTACCCTGCACAGATTCAAAATACCCTGTGCCAGATGCAGCAAAGCAGACCTAAAATCTAACCAAGCCTCTTCCACACTAGGTACAATGTTCTTTTCTTTGTTTGCTTCATTTTTGGGTCTATAAACATAGAGCTGATGCAACTTGCCAAAAAGCTCCAGTTTTGTCTCATCTGCCAAAAGGACATTGTGCCAGAAGTTATGTGGCTTGTCAATATCCATTTTGCTTTTAACTGTAGTTTCCGTCTTGGAATCAAATAAGAATAGCAACGTTCACCCTTTTTGGATACCTCGCATCTAAAAAGGTACCTGGTTTGTGACATATGCTCTACACGGATTACCATAAAGCTTGTCCGCTTGGATAAAGATCCATGTCACTATTCAGCAGGGTAATTGCCTGTTTACTTTTTCTGTCTTCTCACATTCACAGAGGGAAAAAAAAGTGAATCTAGCATCGGTTTACGTTTTTTTCGGTCTCAATAGTCCTTGCTCACAGCAATGAACGCTCATTACACACGTTTTAAACATTAAAACCAATCAGAATGCACAAGCTTGATGATGTTATCCTATCTTAAAAATTAAAGCAGTTGTCTCCCTACAGAGTTTCATAGGCTGCATGAATGAAATACTCTGTCACTTCCTGGTTCAGACTGACTGAAATTTGCATAAGCTCCATGGTGTAGCCACCCTGTGCTTTCAGTTGCTAATAAGATCAGATTAGCTCAGAACTTCGAAACACTCACACGACTTTTTATCTCATCCCTCAAACAAAAGCCCTAATTACAGTGCTGTTTACTTGAGATAATCAAGCTTGTTACTGCCACAGCACAGAGGCGCTGTGACTGTGGAATTCCACTCACTGCTATCACATATGAACAAACAGCAGGGGGGAGAATTGTTTACGTTACGGTTTACTGAGGGAACTGAAATAGCCAGGAAGGTCATAAATTCACTTGTATCTCCTTGAAGAAAACGATGAACAAAGCAATATATTTGGAAAATGGTCTTTTTATTTTGTGTCCCCTACAGATTGGAAGCTATTCTTTGTCATCATATCATACCTATGTCCCTGTTTTCCTTGGGTTTCTACTTTGAATTCAGGGGCATGTTTACCTGCTTCTGCAAGGGCTGCAGTAGAAGCCAGGTCTGTAGCTATAGCAACCAGAGCTGGCAGCCTATGAGGAGAGATCAAACAGGTCTGTAGCTACAGCGACCTGAGGAGCTGATGCAGCCCATACAGGAGGAATAGGTAAGGCTACCCCCCCCCCCACTGTTAATGGACATATATTTTCCAAAGTGACTTGTTTTTGTAAGATCTTTAACATAAAAAGCAATCCTTGTAGCAAGGCTAACCCTTTAACCCTCCTGTCGGCTGGTCTAGAGAACATATCTATCTATCTCTATATATAAATGTGTGTGTTTTCACATTTGAAAAAAAATAAATTGAGTTGCACTCATCAGACCTCACATTGGGGTCATCAGGCATAGGATCAGCACGCATTTTGGGTTCTGTTGTGATTGGAAGCCACAATGCTAATGTGAACAAAGACGAAAGCCTACAGATCTTGCTTCTGGTTGGTCTCCACCAACCACATATTTACCTGTATTATTTTACTTCCATGTATCTGGCAGCTTTTCTTTAGATCAACAGGATGTACTGACATTGGCTTTTTCTACTCCACTGTGCAGGTTTTTATATGATTTTACCTAATGTGCATAACATAAGCTGGAAATAAAAAAAAAAAATGACTTGGTGTCACTAGCTAAGTGTTTCCAGAGTCTTAAAATTACTGTCTTGTTTTTATAATTGTATAATTCAGAGAGAAAATATTTAACTGCAATGTGAATGAATCTTGGATCCAGATTTGGGAGAGGCCTTTTATGACTGATGACTCACAACACTCATTTTACATGTGAGCATCATCAGAGTATGGCGCTTCTGCCAATGACTACATGATTTATCTGGAATTATCTTTGTCCAGTAAAATAAAAAAGCAAACTTGTAATCGTTTTCCTCTGGTTCCAATGGTGCATCGCTCCAGTCCTCTGTTTTCATTCTGTCACTTCCAAACAGGGATGTTGATGCTGATTGGTTTCAGTGGTCACGTGTAGAGATGGGCGAATTGATTCTAACGAAAGTGAATTAGTTTAGAAATTTCAGGAAAACATCGGTTCTGTACGAAGTCGAGTTTGGGGTACTTCGAGGGTGAACGACGTGTGCTTTTGATTGATAAAATGGCTGCGAGCACATGGCCTACATGGGGCAAAGCACTCTGGTAGGAAGAAGGGCATAGCCTTACAATGACATGCAGAGATGAAGCCAGAGACCGCGGGATTCTGTTGACGTCCACCCCGCACTATATACGTCGGACGCTAGGACACGCTGGGGAGCTCACACTCCTCTCACTGTACTGATCAGGGAAGGATTCTGCCGCGGCTGATTGTGATAGTTCTCTACTGAAGAACTGATTTTAATACAGCGATTTAGGGGTGTCACAGTTCTTGTCTCAGAAACGTGCTTCCTCTAATGTTCTATTTCTGGATTTTTTGGGTATTGGATCTGGAGTCCAGTGTGCGTCCACTGCAGCTGCAGGTACAGTTAATGCTATCTGTCTGCTTCACAGCACATTGAATATCCAAGGGGGATCTAAGCCAGTTCCTGTTGTATTCATTTAAAAGAAACAAGCGTTTTTTACAATAACAAATACACTTCAATTTTGGCTGCTCAATCTTTTGTGCGATTTACATCCGGTTTAATTAAGGCGTTTTCTGCTGTGGAGTGACTCCAAGAAACCGTCTTTTTCACCGCCAAAAAAATAAAATTTTCTGTAAGCCCCTTATTCACAAGCGAAGGCTCTAATTACAATTTTTTCTCTTTTGTTGTGTAGCGTAGAAAAAACCGCATTGTAACACGCTACAAAGCTAGTAGTTTTGTGGCTGCTGCTCCATTCTTTTGGCGCAATTTTACCTCCAGGGTTAATTAACCGTTGTTCTGCAGTTGTAACACAGTAAAAGAAACATTGTTTTTCACCGCCCCCCCACAGAAAAATCTGTAGCATAATTCATATCCGAAGGTTAATATAAGCCTGTTTGTGCTTTTTATATTCAGTAAAATACAGAGTTTTTTAAACGGCAAATGCAAGATACAATTTTTTCCTGCCCATTTTGTGGTGCGCAATTCATATCCCAGGTACCAAGCTGTTACTACTGGGTTTCATTTGGAGTCAAATACAGGGTGTGAATTTTATCATATACAAGATCTCATCAGCAAACATAGTCCCCTGTAACATTTTAGAACAAACAGTATGTCAGACAGAGAGGTGGCAGGCTCTTCACCTGCGAGTGGCAGAGGCACAACATTCCGGGCCAGGTTGCAGCCCAGCAAGGGCAGAACGTCGGCAGCAGGGGTCCACTCTCGGTGAGGCACAACTGCCGCGGTCATCTAGCGGCCCGTGTACTGACTAGCAACCCAATGGGTTCTTGATTGTTTGACTAGTCATCCCCTTCCTCCCCCCCCCGCCCCCCCCCCCCCCTCCCCCCCAGATACATCTGACAACCCCAGCCAATAGACGGTGGGAACGCAGACACAAGCCCTTTAGTTGGGATGGCCGGGAGCGGAGTGCAGCGGCCCTCACCTGTCCCTCAACCAGCCTCTGTCCCCATCCGGTTCCCTCAGCCAGAGATCAACAATGTGGTCTGGGGGCTCAGCGCCACTATATAGCGAGGATGAACAATATTGAGGAGGGCAGTCAGAGCTAGCTAACTTGGTCAAGCGAAGCGAAATGGGGCCCAATATCCCCTGCTTCTGCAGTAGGCGGCAAAATTAAGATGTTGAGAGTGGCATGGGAGTCATTGTTGTGAGGGTACAGCCTCTGCAGTCTACCAAGATCGTGATGAGAACAGCAGTGACGATGAAACACAAATAGAAGATGATAGTAGTAGCCGACCGCACTTGGAGCCGGCTGAGGCAAAGGGCTTCATCAACGTCAGGAGAAGAGGTCGTCGCTTGCGTGTCAGGCAGTGATGCAGCCAGCAAGTGGGTAGTGTTGGTCGTGAAGTCCGCATGGTAGCAGCAGTGTGAGGCGGGAGCCAAGCGGCCACGGGGTAAAAAACCACATCGCAGGTCCAAGAAAGTACGCACCGGGTCCTCAGCGAGGCAGCGCGGTATAGTCACTCAGTGCGGAGCGTTGGCGATTAAAATTCCGATACTCGGCGGTGTGGCAGTTCTTTGCTAAGACACCGGCGGAGTCCAAATATGGGTATATGTAAATCTGGGGCAGAAAGTGAAGCGGTGGGCCGGGAACTAACGTTGGCACTCACGGCCCTGCGTCAACACATGCAGCGTCACCATCCGGTGGCCATGGAGAAACGTGGCTTCAGGATGTGTGGTCCATGCCTGCGACCAGCAGCAGCGCCCAGTGGCACGCATGCCATTGCAGCCAGTCAAGGCTCCACCACCTCTGCAGATGGGAGCTGTTTTCTCACCTTTGACATCATTCCCGGTCCAGATGCTCCTGCTCCTCATACTCATCGACGCCAGCCAGGGTCGTATCAGCCGACGCGTAGCGATTGAAATGACACAACAGTATGCGTCCAACCCACCTACAGGTGCAAGCAGCGACCGTGCTCCTATCTCAAGTTTTAGGTACACTGGCAAGTCCCCTCCCTTTCCTAATGTGGACTCTGCACGTTCAGAAGCACAATGCTTGATGCCGGAGCCGAGATGAGAGTTTCCAAGCCGTAAATTTTCTTTTCCAAAAAGCGCTGCAGTACCAGCACTTCATACATATGTAGAACAGAAGGTGGGCCAGCCCTTGAGCTTACGGTTTGTTCCAAGGCGCCGGCAGCGCGGACGACTGAGCTGTACTCACGGTCAAGGGCCAGTACCATGTCCTTTACGGCCCACAGGGTGAATGTGCTTTTCCTGCCCAGGCACACCCAACAACTTGGACAGGAGACGCCCGCTTTCCTCCTCCACGTTGTCAAACTGTGGCCCTGCCAAAGTTCCTCCCTCCCTCCTACCACCACCACCATCTCAGACCTCCACAAGTACTGCTCCATCATACCACAAGTGTAGGGCACAGCGGTGTCACGCAGTTCAACACCTGGCCTTGCCATCGGCGAACGAAACTCAACAGGGAGGAACAGCTCCGCGTTATGCAGCAAGAAATCGATGTGTGGCTTTCACCGCGCCAACTGCAATCGGAACCATGGTGACGGACAATGGGAGTAACCTGGTGTCCCGCGCTGCACTGTAGGAGGGATGGTCCATGCGCCCTACAAAGCTCATTGTTCCATCTGCGTTGTGAAAAGTTTCCTGAAGTCTTTTCCACCGATCTTCAGAATATTCTAAAATGGCCCGGAAACTGTGCATGCACTTCAACCATTCCTACAAAGCCAGGAACACACCCTCCTCGAGTTGCAGCGGCAGAACGCCTCCCCCAACACCCTCTGATATGCGAAGTTTCCACCCGGTGGAATTCCAGCTGCACATGTTTGGACCGACTGTATGACAGAGAAAGGCCATTAACGATATTTTTGATGATCCCGCGGACAGGAGTATTCCCCTGTGTAACTTTGATGTCAGCCATGGCAGCTCCATGCTGACACCTGCCACGCATGAGCTGCCACTGGCTGACATCAAAGATCATTTGTCAGTCGCCAGGAACTACGGGATGAATAACGTCATCCACCTGCTTTCAGGTCTGGAACAGATCTAAGAAATCTGTCGGGGAGGGGACTGGAGACGTGTCCGACTACATCACGCGGCCACATGATTCCGGTGGTGACTGAACTGGAGGAGAGGAGTACATTGGAGCAGAAGCCTTGTCTGGCTGAAATGAGTGGATGTTTCTACCCGGTGACAAGCGAGAGGAGCAGGCTGGAAGAGGTATAAAGGGAGATGAAAAGCGAGGCAGAATGACCCGCAAGCACCGTGGCAGTAAACAGTGGAGATGTGAGGCAGGGAGCCCCCCCTCGAGATCACTTGTGCAGGTGGCCCGGCAGCATGCTGGATTTGCCTGCTAGTGACAGCCCGAATAGTCAGCATCCGCATAGGGATGACTTCCTGGCCTCCCACCCATTTGGGACCCCATCCGCTACTGGTCCAAAATGGGAGCCTTTTTCCCCAGCTATTGAAAGGGAGGAACAAACTCAAATACTAATAGGGAAATCCCCGTATCAGTTGGCCCGCTGCTATGTGCCGACCTCGTCCCCTCCTCTGACAGGTCTGACCGGGGGTTCTTCAGCGCGTCACGTCCTACTCGCCGCAGCTGCTGGGTGAAGGTTGGGGGGACGGAGCAGTATCAGCTCCATCAGCAGCAACCTAAGTCTGATTCACTGATGAGCAGCTTCCTTCACGTCCGGCCCTAGTGAGGAGGGCAGTCGCCAGCAGCAGCAGGACCTTGAGCAGACCCTGAACCAACAGGTGGTGGCTACATGGATAGCACTCGCTGGTCCACCCCAGTTAGAAGATCCGCCGGACTACTGGGCAGCCAAACTGGATGGAGGCCAGCAACTTCCGAGTTTGCAGTGGAGAAGCGTCCAGCCCGGCCATAGTGTGGGCATCAGAGCGCGTGTTCAGTGCGTGTGGGGGCATCGTTACCCCAAGGAGAACCCGCTTATCCACGGGAAATTGGAACGACTGACCTTGTCAAGATGAATCGGCGTGGATCTGCCAGGATTTCCACCCACAGCCACCAATGCCATAGGTGTCAGGACTACATCAGCCAGACGCCATCACCCAAACTGTGCGAAATGAGTCTGGTTCAAACTACCTGCCTCAGACCACTATTTCTGATGCCGCCACCGGTCGCCTGATGCCACACATCTGACAGTTTCTCCATACTGCCACCAACCATCTTTACCAGGGACTGGTATTTTGCCGACCTACCACCACCACTCTGTCATTGTGCCACTGGTCCTGAACCTCATGCTCTGCTCTGCCCCCACGAGACCTAAGACATTGGTGCATCAGCCACAGCAGCAGCATGATGTCAACAGTGGCAAAATGACATAGTAGCTAGGTACACCGGCAGCAGCAGCAGCAGCATGAGGCTCGACATTGGCACAATGACACAGTGTCAAGGTCACGCAGCAGCCACAGCAGACAGCATGAGGTCAGACTAGTGCACAATGCACTGTCTACCTCATGCGCTGCCGTGGACCTAGACACTGTGTCATTGTGCCACTGTCTGACCTCATCTGCTGCTGTGGCGTGAGCCGAGACCTACACACTGTGTCATTGTCCCACTCTGTGGTCTACTCCTGTTTTTGCCACCGCCAGAATGTCATTGTGCCACTGTCTGACCTCATGCTGCTGCTGTGGCTGATGCCGTGACCTACACCACTAGTGGTCCATTGTCCCACTCTGTGGTCTGACTCCTTTTTTGCCACCTCCAGAATGTCATTGTGCCACTGTCTGACCTCATGCTGCTGCTGTGGCTGCTGCCGTTACCTGACACACTGTGTCATTGTGCCACTCTGTGGGCCTACTCCTTTTTTTGCCACATCTAGAATGTCATTGTGCCACTGTCTGACCTCATGCTGCTTGCTGTGGCTGCTGCAGTAACCTACACACTGTGTCAATGAGCCACACTCTGTGGCCTACCTCCCTGTTTTTTGCCACCTCCAGAATGTCATTATGTGCCACTCTCTAACCGCCATGGCTGCTGTGGCTGCCCGGCCGTCAACCTCCACACTCTGTCACTGATTTTGCCACCAGAACCCTCAGCTTGTTTTTTTTACAGCATTCCCCTCTGGCATGACTTTGATCAGCAACAGTTCCCATTCAGTTTTTTGGTCAGTTTTTGACCTCTTAAGTGCCCGGGGAAATTTTAGAGTGAAGCGTTTTCCCTAAGAGCAGGGAAGCCCTCTGGTGTCTTACTAAAACACAACATTTTAGAAGACCCAAAACCAACTCCCTCTTCATATTTAAAACATGGCACAAACTTTTTACACACCCTGGGAGGCTCTGTGCCCCAAACCCAAAATAGCTGTTTTTTAAAAGTATTCGTCCCGAAGTAAAAAAGGATCGAAGTTATTTTTTGTTTGAGAAATTTTGGGGAAGGAACGAACCGAATTTCCCGGGAAATTTTGCCCCCTCTCTATCACGGCCATCACGAATGGGAAAAGAGGGCCCAAAAAAGGGGAGTGACTAAAAGGGGAATTTTTGACTGCAAAACGGGGATGTTTCCCCGTTCAGAAAATAAGGGAAAGAAAATGAAATCAGGGAATGTCTTTGGAGCGGGGAAAAAGGAGGAAAATTTTTTTCCCTTTTTTTTTTACCTTAAAACCCCCTAAACCTATATGATTTTTTTACTAGTTTGGGCAACTCTTTTTAAAACCCCCAAAAAAGGGACTACCCAAAACATCTTGGCGGGAATGTTTTTTTTTTGCAAAAAGGGCGTAGGGTATTCCCAGAAAATATAAAAAAGGGCAGAGCCCCGAGTCTCCCGGGGGATGGGGGCCAGTGTATATGACACCGTCCCATGCTCCTTTAAACTTTTGATCGGATTAACCCCTTAAAATACGCCCTCGGTCCGCGATTGTGGGGAGTTTTCGGGGGGAAACCGGGAGGGAGGCCCCTTTCAGTCTGCATCAGCCCCACCGTGGCAAAAAAGTTTGGGTGTCAATGCTTCCCCAGCAAACGGGGAAGCCAAAAAAAAGGGGTTCTTTTTTTCATGGTACTTCCCCTACACCTGTCCCCCGCCCTAGGGGAAATGACTTAAATACAAAGCTATTCTTTAGTTTGTAACAAAAAGGGATAAAGATCACTGATTCAAGTAAAAATAAATGTAGAAAAGTAAAGCAAAAACACATACACTAGCCTTTACAAATGCCAATCGCCCCCAAAAAGATCAAATTACACATAATTGGTATTGTCGCTCGCATAACAACCTAGCCTATAAACCTGTCATATTATTTAACCCACATGATAAATGCCATAAAAAGAACAAAACAAGTACAATATTGTGATTTTTGTTCATCCCGCAGCACTTAAAAAATGGAAAAAAACAATAAAAAAAGTCATAAAAATCCAAGGGAAACAAAAAAAAAATGTGTTCATCCCGCAAAAAAAAGCCCTTCTACTGCTATGTATATGGCAAATTAAACAAATAATGGTTATCAAAAGATAGCAATGCATAAATAGTTTTTTTTTTAAACAATAACCCCCCCTTTTTATGCAACTATGTGTGTGTGTGTATATATATATATATATATATTGTAAGGTGGCAACAGCAGGAAGGGTATACAATGGAGTGACATCCCGGCCAGTGTCCTGGCATGCACCCTTTCAAATGTCCAAACACATTGGCCCCCAAGGTAAGGAGACTTGGGGGAATGAAAGGCCAAACTCATAGGTGTCGACAGTTTAGACTGTCGACAGTATGTTTAACATGGTTAATATGTTAGTATGCATTCAGCCATTTCCTGGGGTCGGCCTTTCATTGGGAGTGAGCATTGTGCTGGGTGGGTGCTCACTTTCCCATGACTCCACTCCGGGGTTTACCTGGAGTATTAAAAGTCGCAGGTAAGCTGACTATGGTGGTTACAACCCCTGGCTACCTTCAAGCTTGGGGTGGAGTCCTGCTGGAAAACCAGCAGGTGAACTTGCAGACTGACAGTAAGCTGACCTCTGTTTGTTAGAGCCCAGACGGCAGCATTTTGTTTTTGTTTGGTGGTTTAGTGCATGCATTTGCACGTTGTACTTTACTGTTTGCTGCTAAATAAATTACTGAAAGCCTGTATTTTCACCTGGTATTACGTCTCTGTATCTGCTGCTGACACGTGAAGTCACGATCCTAGAGCCGCTAAGTCACACATAGTGGAGGACGCATTGGGCAAAAATAGAGGAAGTACTCTCTGAGAAGAGGAAAAAACGTATGTACAGGGTGCAAGCAGCTACGCACGGTCAGCAGGAGGCGGCTAAAATGGATGAGTTGGTGAAGCAGCTAATTCAAGCCAAACGCTAACCTCAGCTGATGGCGGCCAGGCCAGCAGAAAGCGCACGAAGAGGGACCATCCGGGCGTCAAGCTGAGACGAATCGCCTGCATTGGTCCACCAAGCCACGGTGAAGGAACTAACAGCAGGTAAAACCACACGTGCAGCAACAGCTACAGACCCTGGCTGCAAGGCCAGATGTACCTAACAAGTGCTTGGTCCACACCACCGCCAAAAGGTTTTGGTTTATTTTTGCCAAGGTTCCCTGCGTCAAAGATGTCCGCGGATGATCGACATCGAGCTTACCTGGGGACCTTTGAGCGGATTGCTGAGACGGAGGCAGCTGCCGGCGGACCAGTGGGGCGGATGTCCTGGCTCCCTTCCTAACGGCGAACCGCAGAGGGCCTACCTTCGACATGCGTTGTCCAAGAGCGCAAGGGACGACAACAAACTGCGGGGGAGATCCTGGCCCGACTGGGGGTCACCCTGGCAGTACGGGCCAGATGTACAAAGCCTGGGAGTTTAATCCGGCAGCCTCCAGGTCACAAATGTACGACTGTTTCCACATTACCAACAAGTGGCTACAGCCGGAGACCCACACACCTTTTTTTTTTGCCCAGGTGGTCGAGGCGTGTGGTCTGTGACGTTTTGTGAGGGCCCTTCCCGTCAAGCTCCCGAGGTGCGTGGGGTACACCGCCCAAAAGCTGGACGAATTGGTCGCGGTTGTGGAACGTACAGCGCTACAGCGGAGTTCCTGAGGTCCTACATACCTAGGGGAATCCGCAGCCTCCAACCGTGGTAAGACTGCTCCTGTCCGAAAGGGGGTTCCGGGTATACGGAAGGGGGGAGAGGCCACCTTACCCCAACATGGGACGGTTTCTAAGGCCGGGACCCCTTAGGTTGCTGGCGATCCAAGGACTGGGGGACATGTGCGGCACGGTTGCCGGGCAGGAGGAACCATGGCATGTGGGATTGGGGAGGCGTACTCCTGGTTGTGCCTCCCGGCGCATATTCCACCTCGGGTTGCTGCTGGAAAGGACCGTCGAGAGTGCCCTGTTACCATTAGTGGACATTTGTGCAGGCCATCTGGACTCGGGGAGCTTAGTGACCCCTTGTGCATGCCCGACTGGTGAGCCAGAGCAACTCCTCTCACGACGGGATAGGAGTAGTTTGTTTGTATCCATGGGGACACCAGGGACTACCCCACTGCCATACTGGGAAGAGAGACTGCCTGTGGGGTCACCAAACATGAGGGTGCCGTGGTGACCAGTTTACTCACAGCGCAGTTATTGGCTGTGACTTTCGCTGTTTTGGGACCTGTGGGGAATAAAAAACTCATGGAAATGTATATGATGTACCTGCTGTAAATTGACGTGTGCCAAACAAGTGGTATTGGTGATCCGTGCCTTTTCCCTTGTCAGGTCTGGCTGGAGACCCAGAGGAGAACCCCTCATGAGTTAGAACTTCCTCCTTGCCAGTCTCGAGAGGGAATTTTGGCACAGAACAAGTGAGGGACCCTAACCTGGGTAACGCTTGGAAATGCGTAAAGGTCATTGATGGGAGAACGCAGGAAAACCAGGGGTGGAGTTGGCCTACCCTCACTTCGCCGTACGGGAAAATTTATTATATCGGGTGAGAAAGACGCCAAACAGGAGGTGGTGGAACAGTTGGTAGTACCCCGAAAACATGTCCGTATGATCTTAGACTGGCACATACCTTGTGTTGGGGGACACTTGGGGGCGGAGAAAAAATAGGGAGCGGGTGGTGCGTAACTTCTACTGGTGTCCCGGCATCTACAAGGCAGTGGATGAATTTCTGTCAGTCCTGCCCGGAGTGTCAGGTCCACGCCCCTAGACCCATTTCCGAGTCATTTGGTCCTCTCCCATTATAGAGGTACCATTTGAGTGATTGGCATTGGATTGGTCGGTCCCCTCCCTAAATCAGCTAGAGGGCACAGCATATCTTGGTTGTACTGGATTAGGCCACCGCTACCCTGAGCGTTTGCCCTCAGAAATACCTCTCTAAAGGGATAGCCTAGGGAGCTGTTTCAGCTATTTACGACAGGAATCCCCAAGGAGATCTGACGATCAGGGTACCCCGTTATGTCAGGTAACCAAAGAGCTATGCCGCTGCTAAAAATTGCCCAACCTGCGCAACCTCCGTGTACATTCCCAGACCGATGGTCTGGGTCGAGCGCTTTATAAAACCTTAAAGGGCATGTTAAAAAAAGGTGGTGGGACAAGGATGGTAGGATTGGGACACCTGTTGCCCTATCTTATGTAGCCATCCGGCAGTCCACAGGCATCACGGGTTATCTCATTCGAGCTGCTCTATGGGAGACATCCCAGAGGGTCCTGGTCATAGCCAGAAAAACATGGGTGCAAGAGGTAAACCCGTAAAGAGGTGTCATAGAGCATATAGCCGACATGCAGGACCGGATCGCGGCAGTTATGCCCATTGTAAGGGAGAAATGCTACAGGCCCAGAAAGGCCCAAGGCCCGGGTTTACAACCAGTACCGCAAGAGTCAGGTCTTTCAGCCCGGGGACAAGGTTGCTGTACTCTGTACCAACTGTAGGAGAGCAAGTCTGCATAAATGGCTAGGCCCTATGAGGATATGTGTAAGGGTGAGTGCAGGTGATAATTACAAGGCTTTTCAAGCCAGGAAAAAGAAAACCCTACAAATTTACCCTATTATCCCTCATTCAAACCCAAGGAAGACCGAGTAAGGCATGGTGGCTGCAAGGGGTGTCAGGGGAGTCCCAAAACAAGGAGTTACCCCCTGTCCGTATCGCGGAGTCCTTGTCAGAGGTCCAGGACAGGAGGTCCGGGAGTTTCCTACAGAGGAACGAGGGGTATTCTCTGAACTGCCTGGCCGCAGATGTATCCAACATGACACTGTCACGAGCCGGCCAAAAGGTGCGGGCTGAGACCATTCAGGGTGCCAGAAGCCCAGAGGCAAGCCATTTCAGAAGAAGTGAGGAAAATGCTAGCCATGGGCGTAATAGAGAAGTCCCAAGTGGGTGGTCCAGCCCATCGTGATTATTCCCTAAGCCAGATGGTAGCTTGCGGTTTTGTGATGACTTCCGCAAGTTAAATGAGTCTCCAAATTCGATTGCCTACCCCATGCCAAGGTCGACGAGTGAACTAGAGCTTGGGTCCTGACGAGGTATATGACCACTAGTGACTCCCAAAGGTATTGGAGGTTCCCCTCACAGATCAGGCCAAAAGAGAAAACGGCATTTTCCACCCAGAGGGGCACTTCCAGTACGTCGTCCTTCCCTTTGGTTTGCATGGGGCCCTGCGACCTTTTCAGAGGTTAATGGACATCATCATGCAGGCCGCATAAAAAACTATGCAGCCGCATACTGGCGATGATGTGGTTGATCTACAGCGCAGATTGGGATTCCGCATCTGGCTAAGGTGCAAGAGTCCTAGACGCGATAGGGGCCGCCGGTCTAACGGCCAACCCACAGAAGTGGCAATAGGGCTAGTGGAGGCTCGCTACCTCGGGTATAATATTGGCCGAGGGGTCATCAAACCCCAGGTAGACAAGCTCGAGGCCATTCAAAATTGGCTCTAACCTGTTCCAAGAAATCAGGTATGAGCCTTCCTTGGCATTTGCAGGTTACTACAGGGGTTGTGCCAGCCTTTGCCACAATAGCTGCCCCTCTCACAGATCTCACCAAGGGAGCAAAATCCACCCTAGTAATGTGGAACCCAGAGGTGAGCAAGCCTTTCTGAAACTTAAGGAGGTGCTCTGTAAGAGACCTGTACTGGGTTACCCTGATTTCAGAGTGTGGATTCATAGTACAGACGGATGCCTCAGAGGTGGTTTAGGTGCAGTCCTGTCCCAAAGGATTAATGGGGAGAGCACCCGTAGGGTTTACCTCAGCCGGAAGTGTCGGCGGAGAAAAAGAACTACTCGATTGTAGAGAGAGTAATGTCTGCTCTGAAATGGGCAATTGAGGCGTGGAGGTATATCTGGTGGGGAGGGCAATTTTTTTAGGGTGATCATGATCACTCCCCATTGAATGGATGGGCCCAAAAACAAAGGGAAGAATGCAGGGTGTGACCCGGTGGTTCTGGCCCTACAGGATTTTAAGTTCTGATGTAGAACACCTGTCAGGGTCTAACAAGCAATCGCAGACGCATTATCTGAGTACATAGTTTCGGGGACAAGGTGCTCCGCCCACGGTCTGAGCAGAGGGGGAGTGATATGTAAGGTGGCAAACAGCAGGATGGGTGTACCAATATGGTGTGTTATCCCGGCCAGTGTCCTGGCATGCAAAAACCCCTTTCTATGTCCAAAACACATGCCCCCAAGGTTAAGGAGGGGACTTGGGGGAATGAAGGGCCAAACTTCCAATAGGTGTCGACAGTTTTGATGTCGACATATGTTTAAACATGCGTAATATGTTAGTATGGCTTCAGCCATTTCCTGGGTCTGCCTTTCATTGGGAGTGAGCTTAGAGCAGGGTGGGTGCTCACTTCCCATGCGCGCACTCCGGGGTTTACCTGGAGTATTAAATGTCAGCAGGTAAGTGACTATGGTGTTACAACCCATTGGCTAACTTCAAGCCTTGGGTGGAGTCCTGGTGGCAAAACCAGCAGGGTGAACTTGCAGACTGACAGTAAGCTGACCTCTGTTGTTAGAGCCCAGACAGGAGGCATTTTGTTTTTGTTTGTGTTTGTGTGCTTTGCACGTTGTATCTTTCTGTTGCTGCTAAATAAAAATACAGGGAAGCCGGTATTTTCACTGGAATCGTCTCTGTTCTGCCTGGAACACGTGAAGTCACGATCCCAGAGCGCTAAGCTCCCCAATATAATATATATATATATATATATATATATATATATATATATATATATATATATACATACATACATACTTACATACATATCAACAGACACACTACTCACAAGAAGTTAAGGATATTTGGCTCTCAGTTGAAATTTTAGGTTGAACCTAACCTTTCTTGAACTGTTTTTTAAATGAACTAAATGAGAATGATGATGAATGCCACACAGCTCCAGGCACGTTTATGGGAGGTGAAAGGCAACCAAGTGTCACATTAGACCTTTCATAACCATTGACATCAGTGTGGTTTGCTTGTTAGATGACACACCACCATGCCCAGGGATCAACATGTTGAATGGGCCAGAGAGCATCTACACTAGACAAGGGACCAATGGTCGATTCATTCTGAGCAGAAATGATGACCGACAACAATCCAAGGAGAGGGCTATGCATCAGCCAGGTCCGGTACCCTTGCCGGTCATCTAAAATGCGGTCAACGGTGATGTCAATGGTTACAAATGGTCTGACGTGCCACTTGGTTGCCTCTCACCTCCCTTAAACGTGCCTGGAGTTGGGTGGCATTCATCATCCGGTTCTACAGGACATTGTTTACAATGAAGCGGTCATCAGTGTGTGATGTAGCCAAACGACGTTCACTTCTTTGCCTTTCTGTGACTCTTCCAGCCTCTCTTTATCTCTGTTGCAAACTGCTGATGATACTCTGACACTCTAAGCTCAGTGGCCACTTACGTATGAGAGCATCTTGCTTGAAGCCTTGCAATATCGAGGTACTGTTGATCAATTGCAAGGTGTTGTATTGGTCTCATGATGTCTAAATGTGAACAACATAAGGAGGAGGACTGTTTAAATCCCAAATCAAATTGATCCCCTAAATGTATTCGGCGACTCGGCGATCAAACACCTGTTGTGAATTTTGCCATTTAGCTCCATGTTAGAGATCAGCAAGTTGTGCAGAAAGTACTGAAACATTGAATAATAGGATATGTGTATAAGAGATGGTCTCATTTAGTTCATTTAAAAAAAAGGTCCCATTTCAGCCAAAAGCCAAATATCCCTAACTTTTTTGAGTAGTGTATATATTGGATATCGCCGTATTTGTATCAACCCATGGAGTAAAACGAACATGTCCCATAAACTGCATGGTGTGCGCTATTAAAAATAAAACATACTTCCAGAACTCCTGTATCAGAGATCACTTCCAACATCGCATATAATGCCGTTGATTACAGATTTGTCAAGATACGTAGAATATTTTTTTTTCTTGCAGAATACTTAATTCCAGTGGGAATTACAACACAATATTCGGGGCCTTTTAATCGCACTGTATATAATTTGCTGTGTATTTGGTTATGGGCAACTTTATGTTGTTTTCTCACACGTTCAACGCACTTGCGATGTCAAGGTCAAAACTGATGACACTGAAGACAAGTTGATTCCCAACACAGAAATGGAGAGCGCGATGGCTTGGACATTTGTCTTTGAGTAAAATCAATGACTAGTGTGAGAGCATGCACATCAGCTAATATTCCTGCACTTTTATTGCGGAGAGTGTGCCTTTTAGATCTGCATGTGGCTTACATACCAGTACTAGTTTGAAATATTATATACTTATCAGTTGTAATTTTTTTTCTTTTCCATCTGTGTTCAGTGACATCAAGCAAATTACTTGAGGCAGAGTTCACACACTGCAACAGCTGCATGCAGATGAACCTACACCATTACTCGTCGGCCACACAAGTTTGCCAGAGGCATTACAGTTTTACTGGCAAACCAGAGTAGTCATTGGCAACTATGTGCACCATGGTTTTGTCTCCATGCAGCTGCCGAAGCAAGTCAACCCAGTTTGAGACATCATATAAACTGATTCATAAGCCTGAAGCTTTACGACTTTTTACACTCTTTCAATGGCGAAGCTAACAAGGTGGACTCTAGTAAAAGCTTAACTTCCTCAGTAAGTTACTACATAAAGTCCAGCAATAAATGTGTAACTGACTAAACAAGCTGTGGATCAGGAAACATGTAGACCATCATGAGGCTGTAAAATCTGTGACTGAGAAATCAATGAGCAGTTTATGAGAATAACATTAAATGAAACTGCACAAAATAAACCTGAAATCAATAGTAAGAAATATTAGGTCAAGAACAGTCTAAGGTCTGGTTCACATCTGCGTTGGATCATTCTTTGTGAATACAAGCAACAAACACCCTTCTGAAAACGGAAATGAACTGATGCAAACTGAAGTCAAAGTGTCCGTTTATTTGACAAATTCTTTAAATGGATCTGTAAAAAAAAAAAATGTATATCAATTTACAGTGATTTAAAACAGATCTTTTTTTAACTTTATAAAAAGGTGAAACTTCTCTGCCTATGCGCAGAACATATAACAGGTCCATTAAATGGGTGCAAACAAATGGCCATCTGTTACTTTCCGTTTCACCATTAATTTCAATTAAAAAAAAGACCTGGAAGGGTCCTTTCTGTCAGATTTCTGAGTTTTTTTTTCAAGAAAAAAAAAATAGCGCAGCAGACTACCTTATTTTCTCAGTAAAAAAAAAAATCAAATCTGACAGAACAGAACTAAACTGATGCAAGCACGGCTTAAAAACTTTCCAAAAGGAACATAACAATGGAAAGCACAACGTTGATGTGAACCAGGCCTTATAGCCTTTCTGGCCTGGGCTATGAATGCAAGATCACTGTGACAACACTGATCTGGGACTTTTAACCCTTGTATGTCATGATTGATAGAACTCATGTCCCCACAAGAGAGTCGGGCTGCTTTTGCCCACTGATCAATAGCACCAGCAATAACATTTACTGGAGATGAAGACTAACAAAGGCACCTACCAACTATCTATCTCTCTATCTATCAATCATCACTTTATGTATGAGAAAATTATACCTTAAACTGTATACCCAAAAAACACGACCAAACATGACAATGTCAGTAAGAAATAGAAGACAGTTTTGGCTCTTGCGATGCATTGAGGCAACACCCCCCACCCCAAAAAAAGCAAAAAAAAACCCAACAAAGTCTCGGTACACCTCACATCTGTCATGTACATTTAGGGCTTGTTCACAATGCGTTTTCACGTCGTGTTACGAGGGATTGTAGATCTGTCTCTGGGACGACTGGACGGGACAGAGACTGGATTAACATATAGTAGCGAGTTATCACTGCGGGCTATGAGGAACACGCAGCGGCGTTTCACATGAGAGATCTCCGCTGTTGTTTCCCTCCTGCCTGTCAGGTCTGTCTTTGAGAGAACGCTGTCAATTCTTTCAAGACGGACCCGAGCTGCGCTATGGAAACACGCTAGCAGCGAACCGCTCATGTGAAAAGCACTGCGTTTTCTCTTAGCCGCAGTGATAAATCAACTGCTAATTGATAGATCCGTCTCTGGGTACATCCTGTCTGTCCCTGAGACGGATCTAAAAAGCGCTTGTAACACGGAGTTAAAACGCCGTGTGAACAAGCCCTTAGTGTTAACAGTGGGAAAGGTCTGTATGGCTGGTATACATCTGTAAACTGCAAAAATAAAAAAGGTATAAAATAGGAGAGGAGCCTATGTCATCCCCTACAAAAGCACCAAGCAAAAATATTTATGAGTGGTCTTCAATAAATTCTTGGTATTAATATGAAGCGATGAACTTTTTCGATGTAATCTTCTATACATTTATTGCATTTAGAAATTAGCTTTTCTAACCCATGAAAACCTTTTTTTCTTCTTTCCCTGAATACTGGTCAATTATTATCAATTTCAGCTTGTCATCATGAGGAAATCACCTTACACAAAGATCCTTTTAAAAATTATTTTAAATTGGGGAACAGGTAGTAGGCACTGGAAGTCCAGATTAAAGGGTGGAAGAATAATTACCTGAAATCCACAGAGCAGCCCCAGCAACTAGTTCGTAGGAGTGTTGTAAAGGAGTAGCAGTGCTCCTTTAGCCAATTTTCCTCGCTTTTTTTCTTTAATGCCATCTCATAATCAATGTAAAGTAGCAGCATACGATGTCCCCATGATAGTTTCACCATTTTACTTTACATTCAATTAATAAAAATTTTTTTGTAGTTCAAAAAACTCTCCAGCTGATGGGGTGACTTTGAACTTCTCTGGAAGGATTGTTCCTCTTTTTACCCACTGAATTAACTCTTGTTTGCTTAATGATGGACCCAAGTTTCATCTCCAGTCACAATTCGATTAATACAAATTGACGGATCATCACCACACAGCTCTAAAAACTCTTTACAACAATGCACTCAGACTTGTTTCAGAGGAGCTGTGAGCATTTGAGGTACCCACCTTGCACTTACCTGTGACAAATTAATTGGATCATGGTACCAACAGATAGGAGACTCATTTCTGCTGACGTTCACACTTAAATTCAGTCGTCTTCCATTACGATTTTTTTGACAATTTCACCTGTAGCTGCTTCAACTGGTTGTGTGGGACATGGGTCATGTTTGATATTTTTACTGTAAAAACAATGCTTTTCGTATCTAGGTGGATAATTCATCAAGTCTCACCTGACAAAATATCTACCTGGTTACGATATGCGTTGTTTTTTACAATAAAAATATCTATCTTCTACTCATGGGACCTGCACCTATCTATCTAGTGGAACTATATCCTTGATCCTGAGCCAGATCAAGTGGAGGAAGATTGTAACCCCTTTTTCAAAACTTGCATCAGTTCCATGCAATCTTGGCGTCTGCATCGAGCCAGTGGGAGATCCACGGCAGACAGCGATCCCAAAAATACCTATTTCTTACACTGGAATTTAGTCGCTCAACGGAGAGTTGTGCCTCCAAATTTGAAAGCACAACCAGTTTAGATGAGCACATATATTGAGATTTGCTGTTTTTTTTTGCAACCTGGGGTAATACACTAGGAGTGCTGTGTGCTATATGTCTTTTTCTTTCCTTTTCTATATATACCACTAATATTCAAGTCTTGTCAGCTTACTATGATCATTCATAATGGCCTGTTTAAAAAAAGAGTTGCAACAACATTAATGTTCAAAATAACATAACATTTTACATTTTTACCCAATAACAGGGGCGTAGCTACAGGGGCTGCAGCAGTAGCAGTCGCTACCGGCCCCTGCAGCCTGAGGGGGCCCAAAAATCCTCCTGCCACACAAGAAGATACCAGCATTGTAAATGGTGCATGGTAACTGGGGGGCCCCGTTTCCCTTTTTGCACCAGGGCCCCGGAGCTTGAAGTTACGCCTCTGCCCACAAAGAATGTTTCTAACTGGAACAATTTTAAAATTTCCTGCAAAGTAAGCAGAATATGCGAAATCCAAGAATTTATTGAATACCCCTTATACATTAAATGTATATGATTTTTACAATGAGACACTATGGGTGACGTAACCCACTATCTGGCATCTGTTGAAAGGATTAGTAAAACATACATATCCTGGCATGTACAGTAAACGGAGGCCATAAACCTGATGTGTAACGAAGCTGCCTCTCTAACCTCTTATATGATGTACAAGTACGTTACAATGTCGGTAAGGAATTACAGAGCGGGCTCACTCGCTGACTCCATTTCATATACGACAGTTATGAACTGTTAATTACAGCAGACCTGCTGCTCGCAGTCAGGATTGGAGGTATCTCTGATCACAGCATTTTAACCTTTTAGATGCGTGGAAAATGCAGAGGTAGCATTCAAATCAGGGGTGTCAAACTCAGGCCCACGGGCTAAATCTGGGCCACAGTGGAAATATATTTAGCCCATGAGTAACAGTTAGGCAGTGTACAGAGGAGAAGAGAAAGAAGCCAGCAGCTGTCATTAAACTGCTATCCATCAGCTCATACTCCCCGCATAGAGCACAGAAGGGACCAGATGGCAAGAGAAACAACTCAAACAGCAAGATAACTGATAAGAGAAGCTCACAGAGAGAAACGAGGATCTGGAGCCTCAACACTTAACCCTTGCAGCTCCCTCTCAGCCCCAGCATCTTTACAGCAGCTGGGTACTCCAAACGTAGAGGGCCAGCACAGTAAGTATTCCCGGTGAAGACCAACAGGGACACCAGTGACTTAATTGACGGCGGTCAGTACCCAATATAGTGGGTACTGGACTTTTTCTCTGGCCTCAGAACTATCGGGACATAGGCATTATATCGAATGAGAGGAAAAAACATCAATTGTAGACATTTTTTAGAATATCAAGATTGGCCCGTAACTTTGTTCAAGTCTTTACTTTTGGCAACTGTGTATTAAGTTTGACACCCCTGATCGAAATGATTAAACAAGTAGCAGGATGCTTAGCGGTTGTTTGGCAACAGAGGTCTAATGAAGGACCGCATGACATGCTGATATTATTCATAGGTAGGGTGTAATAGGAGAGCCTTGTTTATAATTGTCTTGCAATATCTTATTATAGCAGAACAGTGTACAAGCAATCACACCCTAGTGATCAAGCACCTTAAGGGCTACACGATTGATTATAATAAAAAAGCTTAATCTATTAAATTATAAACATTATTGTACGGGTGCGGCGCTGACAGGACGTTGCCGAGGCGCCGGACAGCCGACATCCGGGTGTGATCCTCTGTGATCATGCAGGCGAGGTGGTAGCTGAGGACCCACGCCAGGGAGTGGAGTCTAAAGGGCCCCTGGTCTTCGCCAGAGCCCGCCGCATAGCGGGATGGACTTGGCTGCGGTGACAAGCAGGCGGTACAGGACAGGAACAGGGAACATAAGAGGGCAGGGTAAAAACGTACTAAGAACACAGCAGGATACAGAGGGTTAACGTACCTATAGCACCACAGGATACGGCAGGAGCTGACACGGTAACAATCAGTACAGACCAGGGAACAACGGAAGAACAGGAAGCACATCAGGACCGGAACCGGCGGATACAGAGAAACAGACACGAGGACTGGACGGCAGGAGCTCAGATGACCAAGACCACTGGACCTGCATCTCAGGGGTTAAAGGCTCAAACAGCAGACCTGAGTGCTGGCAGGAGCTCAAAGATGGATGCAGCTGGAACAGCCAAAAGAATGCATTGAACTGACCCAGAGTAGAGTAAGAACTTCCTCTTATAGCCAGAGGTCAGGGGTGAAGAGGAAAGGTGCACAGAAACAGGAAACTATAAAAAGGCAGGATGCTGCAGCGCGCACGCCTTAGGAGCAAAGTGCAACAGACAGGACCCAGGAAGCAACAAGACTGGACAGGACAGCAAGTACATAAGCGAACCCACAGCTTTATGGGACCCTGACGGGAGCCCCAGCAGAGAATGGCAGGCACGGACAGGCCGACGGTCCAGCAGGGAAGCGGCATGAACCGTACTATTATTTATTACGGTTGGTGAACACTGTAAAATAAAAAGGTTGCAATGCCAAAATTGCCTTTTTAAAGTTTTGCATCCAAAACATTGAAATAAGAAGTGCTCATAAAGTGTATCCAAAATGGTACCCAATGATATATTGGTCACAGGAGATGGCGCTATAGCAGAACACAGATACGTAATTATACTGAACTTGAACTCCACAGAAACAAAACACTACAGAATACCACGTTCCACCCCTCATAAAATTAATTGGTATTATTATGGGACATTAAAAGGGGTTTGCCACAAAGTTTAAAATTGACGTGGAAGTTTGTAAATTAATAATAAACATTTTTCACCATTATTATATTAAAAATTCTGGGCGTTTTTGTTTTAGCTGCGCCTTTTGTGATCCCTTTGTTTACAGCTCATCTCCAAGGGATACGAACCAGGGCCGAGAGCATCCTCAGTCCTGGTCGCACATGCTCAGACATCACCTCTCCTCTCTGGCAGTACTGAGTGTTCAAACCCCAGGTGCTGTCATTCTACTCCCATCCTCCTGACTGCTTTGTATTAGTCAAACAGTGCAAATAAAAAGAAAAAGTAAACCTCAACTCAGGTAATGTGCATGATAAGGAGAAAATATCCACAGTTCTAAGTTCCTACAGGGATTTGAATACGGGACCATTGTGCCTGGAGGCATAAGTTTTCCCTGAGGTACAATGTAGCTATTTAACAGTTCTACACTTAAACAGACCTTTCTTTAAATGGGGGTTTTGCCGGACGTGCCTTATCTGCTAAGAAGCAATTGTAAACAAGCACGTGAGCTGAGAGAGCGAGAGACACCAGTCAGAGCACCAGAGCGTGAATAAGGGATTGTGTGAAATGTTACTCAAATAATCAACTTCAACTAGTAGATTCATGTATACAAAGGGAAAACATTCATTTTCTCACGCAGCTTGAAAGCTTCTTCAGTTCTCTGTCATTAGATAAAGCAGGGATTACTCAGATAATCACACACACAATAGTGGATTCTGTATACAAAAGACATAGTATTTCTACCCGGTGCTTGAAAAAGCTTCTTCAGTCCTTTTCATCAGATAAGAAGTGTCTCTGCCGGGCAAGCCCTTTGTCAGGTGTATCTAATTGAAGCTTTTAAGTAACTAGGGCAGGTAAGGCAGCCTGTAGCTCTCTCAGACTGCAATTTTTGTAATCACTATATTTAGGAAAAGTGATTTAATACCATTTTGGAGGATCCCAGTCAACATCGTGGGCAAAACCCCTTTAAAAACTAAAGAGAGGAAAGGCATGGTGATGTCAAACAAATCACACAGGCCCCTTACTGTGACACAGAGTGAAGAGTTGGATGCAGGAAGTATGAAATGAGATCATGGCAAAACCCCTTTAAATGCTCATTAAAAAGTACATTTTGTCCACAAAAAACAAGCTCATATGTCTATGTGGATATAAAATCACAAGTTCTGGTTTAAAAGAAATTGAGGCACGAATGAAGATATGTAAACAGAAGTTGTGAGGTGTTTAAGGGTATAGTACAGGGTTATTTTTTTCTTAATTTTTTTAATTTCATTATTACTCTTAATTAAAGTTTGTAAAATATATTTTCATTTTATTATTTTTTATATTATTTGTTTTTACATTTTACCACAACAATTAAAATCAAATTATTTTTTATAATTACACATTTATTTTACAATCCATCAATAATTATACCCTATCTCCTAACCAAAAATTAAACCAAAAAAAACCCAAAACAACCCAAAACAAACCAAAAAAAAAAAAAAAAAAAAAAAAAAACCCCCCCCCCCCCCCCAAAACCCCAACCACCCACAAAAAAAAAAAACCCCAAACCCCCCCCCCCCCCCAAAAAAAAAAAAACAAAAAAAAAAACAAAAAACACAACCCCCCCCAAAAAAAAAAAAACACACCCCCCAACCCCCCAAAAAAAAAAAAAAACACACAAAAAAAAAAAACCACCACCCCCCTAATAACACCTCCCCCCCCCCCCCCCCCCCCCAATATATATTTCCTCCCCCAAAATTATTTAACCTTTTCCCCCCCCCCCCCCCCCCCCCATGTGTTCTGGCAATTCTGCAGGGATGAACTGTGGCTGGAAGAAGTAGTTAGGGTGACTGGAGGGTATGGATAGGAAAAAGAAAAAGAGAAACGACTCGTTAGAGAGG